>BLKR01009325.1:75000-131434 GCA_011170035.1 Teleogryllus occipitalis
GGCCATTAGGGGAAGGCCCAGCCGGGTAGCGGAAAAGAGGCCCGCAGATGGGTTAATGTGCATGGGAAGCGGCGAGTTTCAAGAGGGGTGAGAGGGAAGGAATTTGTTCATTGAGAATAGTGTGTTGGGGATTGTTTAATAAATTATTGATGTGAATGGCTTCTAATTTAAGTCTGTGAGTGTATCTGTTTTACATCTCCAAAATTTTGACGTCACGTCTGCATTAAATGAGTGTTCTTGTTCTAAGAGATGGCTGGCAAAGTGTGATTGTGTTGTTTTGTCTGTAAGAGCTGTGTTCTTTGATTGTTTGTTTAATGGATCTTCCGGTCTGGCCAATGTATTGTACATTGCAACTTCCACAGGAAATGGAGTTTACTCCACATGATAGAGACTTGGGAATAGGATCTTTGTTGTGGGAAAATATGTTCTGGAGATTGTTTGGTGTGCTGTATGTGTCATGTATGTCAAATTGTCTGAGTTTTTTTGGCAATGTTCAGTGGCAATGTTCCAAAGAAGGGGATGGTATATCTGCTGTGCTTTTGTCTTGTGTGTGTAGGAGTGAGAGATGTTAAGTTGTTTGTGTTGAGAGAGTTTTCTTTTTGATAAGATTGTCAATTAAAGAACTACTGTAACCATTGTTGATAGCTATTTGTTTCATGTTATGGATTTATTTTCTGATGTTCTGTGGGGAGAGAGGAATCGAGAATAATCTGTGAACCATACTGTGGAATGCTGCGGGCTTGTGAGAGGGTCGATGTTGCGATGTGTTATGAATGACTGTGCCGGTGTGTGTCAGTTTCCTGTGTGTCAAAAACATGTCTGTCATTCAGTTAAGTGATGAACAAGTCTAGAAAGTTAAGAGTTATATTCTCATTTTCTTTTTCCACAGTAAATTGTAAGTTGGAACGTATAGAATTTAGGAAGTCCGTAAAGTTTTTCAAATGTATGTAATTGCCGGTCCAAAGTACAATGATGTCATCAACGTATCTATACCAATAAATCACATTTGTTACATGAGGGTGTCCAGAATTAAAAATTTGTTTCTCGAAGTTGTCCATAAATATGTCTACTAGTAGTGGGAAAATTTGGGATCCCATAGGTAGACCAGAAGTTGAGTGAAGAATTTATTGTCAAATTTGAAGTAATTTATGTCCAAACAGAGAGATATCAGGTTGTAATGTTCCTTTGTTATTGGGCGCTTTTCAATTACTATTTCACTGATCAAGAGCGCCGTGGTCAACCAAAGGAAAGTGCATAAACATTAAATACCTAATGTAGGAAGACGAAGACAATTTAAAGGATACCTCCGGATAAGAGGGTAAAAAGTTCCCCTAAACCATATGATATATGAGTGGTTACATTAAAATTCTAACATATAAATAATATTTTTGAAAGATTTCTTAGCCTCCGTCCCGCCTCCCACACCCCTCTACAGCCAAAAACGTGTTTTTTTAAATGTTTTCGGCAACTTAACACTATTTTATCTGACTAAAAATTATGATAAATAAGAAAATAATTTATACTATCAGAAAAATATTTTTTGATATTTTCTCAGACCCAAATTCAAGCACAAAAAATGTTTGAAAAATAACAAAACATATTTATTGTGTTTTAGAATCATGGAACAGACTCGAAAAAACCTCAAACGTTTCTCTTAAAAAAGTTGTGAATTTTTTCAGATTTTTTCGACAGCTGGGTTGCAGTTAAAAAAATAAAAACCATTTTCCCGCTTTTAAACCACCTTGATCACACATGTATATTTAAATACATTGAAAATGACTGCAACAGTTCTGTGCATTTATTTTAGTGTTTATTATCATATTGTTTCACTTATTCTGATCTATAATTGAATTATCTCAGAATAATCGGACTCTATTATCTACAACTACTATTTTATCAAAAGGGATAAAAACTACAAAAAACTCATCAAGATCTTATTATAACACTCATCTCTCTTAAGGGAGACGAGTTGTCTTGGACAATACAAATGTATTGTCAACTGATGTTCAAACTTCTGCTCCATACGTTGTACTTCAAGCAACTCCAGTTCAAAATATGGAGTTTTCAACCTTTCAACCAACAAACAATCAACAAGCTTCCTATCTTTCCTACGTCAACATCAACACCTTTTCAAGAATCTTCGGCAAACCTAGTGCCACAACCTGAAACTAACTTAGAAGATATCTCTAGCTTCGACGTTCTCATCCCCCAGATGCTCCTGAAAACCCTTCCAAACGATCAAAATCATCTACACCCATAAATAATATCCCAACCTACTCCAGACACGAAACTTTGGCTAATCTTCAAGAATCGACTACTTCAACTTCTCCACCTCATCAAAAAGTTCCACCTATAACAGTGATTGGCATTCATTATTATTTCAAGACATTGCAAAAGTGGTTCACAATAACTATTCAACAAAATCTCGTTTTAATGAAATCCAAATTCTTTTTACAGACATTCATGACCATCGAAAATTCAGACAATTCTGTGAAAATAATGATAATAATAATAATAATAATAATAATAATAATAATAATAATAATAATAATAATAATAATAATAATAATATACAGTTTTATACATTTCAAGATCCAAGCTGGCGGCACAAGCCGAATTCGTTTACTACGCTCCGTGAAGTCACGAAGGTTAAGCGAATTCGACACTCGCGGGTTCCTGGTTGGGTGACCGGGATCTAACGGTGTCGAGCCCCTGGCCGAAGGGATAAAAGACACTGACTGACTGACTGCGACGTGACGAGACTCGACAGATACAGTAATTACTCTAACAGTAATGATAGAAATTACTTGGTAACGGAGGATTACTCCAACAAAAGCGCTCAACGTCCAACAAGGGTTAAGAGATGCGTTGCGTCAACGACGCAACAAATTAAAAAGCAAGAAAATGTTCCAGGTAATGATTAAAGACATTCTGATCTCATTATGTGAAATATAAATTTTAAATGAACTTACTCGTCCAGAATATCCAGTACTTGAAGTTAGACGGCTTTATGCCAAAGTAAGGCATCCTCTTCAAACTTTTGACTATAGACTTAACAGACTCCCATCAATCCGGAACTATTTTAAAATTAGATCGTGTATTTCATTCAATAATTAAATTTCTACCCAAAACAAATAGATTCACCCCAGTTCAATGCAAAAATTGTCAGCGTTTCACAGGCCAATTGTAAATTGAAATCCAGATGTGTCAAGTGTTGCCAACTCCACCATTACTCTGTTTGTCCAAAGCCACAGTAAACCCCTCCGACATGGGTAAACTGTGATCAGAGCCATTCAGCGAATTATAGAGGATGTTCTTTCTACAAACTTGTCCTAAATAATAAAATCAATAAATCTAATAATAATAATAATAAATCTAATAATAATAATAATAATAATAATAATAATAATAATAATAATAATAATAATAATACACCTTTCACAAATACTTTTTCCAATTCTACCTCCCCCAATAATTCTTCTCGAACACAATGTCTTACTCCACTACCCCTACTTCTTTTCCTCAAAACTCTTCAAAACCTTTTAATTTACATACAACACATTTCCCGCCTCTTCCTAATACACAAGCTAACATTAACATACACAAGCTAACCCCCTTGGACAAATAACTTACACATTCCTACACAACATACCTCTCCCTCTTCTTATAATATTCAACAAATTGTTATAACAATAATATCACAAACACTTTCAATTCTTCTTCCTCAACTTCAAAATATTATTGAATCGCTCTCTCACAATAAAGAATTAATAAAATTACCAATCAACAAATATTTCTCAACTGGAATACTAATGGTTGGAAAAGGCAACAAAATACTTTTGAACATTTTTTATATACTCATAATGTACACATTGCTCTTTTAACTGAAACACATTTACTTCCTACCAACAAATTCTTTATCTCAAACTATAAAATTTATCATTTTGACAGAATTAATTCAGTTGCCTCAGGAGGATTTGCTATACTCATTAAACCCTTTATTAAACACTATTCATTCCAATTCTCTGGACATCCTTTTTTTAATAATCAATATTAAAAATATCAATTACTATTTTTCAGTTGCCTACCAACCTCCAAAATACACATTTCCTCTTGTAACATTTAAAAACATCTTTAACAATATAAACAAAAACATTCTTCTTGGTGATCTAAATTGTAAACATCAAATTTGGGGTTTTAATACTACCAAAACTAACGGCATTAAATTACATAATTTTCTTGTTTCTAATAATGTACAAATACACTCCCCTTCTGAACCTACTTATTGTTCATATAATAATAATAATAATAATAATAATAATAATAATAATAATAATAATAATAATCCTGATATTCTTGATATTATTCTTACACAAAATTTTCCTTTTCCTATAACACAAAATATACATCCTGAATTAGACTCTGATTATTTGCCAAAACTTATTACATTATCCTTTACCTTTAATATTTCTTCTTCTACCTTCACACCTCTTTTTCAAAAAATTAGCTGGACTGACTTTAAACACAATATTGAGAATAATAATCGTTTCCTTACAACATACAGTGTACAAATGATATTGATAATTATTTATCTTATTTTACTTCTACAATACATATCACACTTTACTCTCATTACTGTTTTATACCCAAATTTCCCCCTAGGCCCTATAAGCCACTACCTTTTCATATTCTTAACCTAATCAAAACCAAACACACTTTACATCGTTATTGGCAATTAACACAACGTCCTGATATTAAATCTAAAATTAACAAAATTTCGTGTCTTATAAGAACTAAAATATATTTATTTAAATTTCATCAATATCAATACTTTCTTCAACAAATCCACCCTCAATCTAAACAATTATGGTCCACAATTAAACGTCTTTATAATGACAAAACTCTCATTCCTATCCTAGAAGACTCTTCCTCCACAGCCCTAAATGATCCTGAAAAACTTCAATTACTAGGCACTTACTTCCAGTCTTCCTTTATGGCTAATCCAATACATAATACTCAACTTCACAATCATATAACGCACTTCTCTTAAAATGTTCATAATCATATAACCCCTTCCTAATTATAACGTTCCACAACTTATTCCTTATATATCTCCTACCGAAGTTCATAATACTCGTATTATTAAAAAAAACTCAAAATTCGCAAATCAACTTGATTTGATTTAATTACTAATAAATCACTGAAATTTTTAAGTAAAAAGTCCACTGCTACATTCACTAATATTTTCAATCCGTCTCTTCATTTTCACTATTGTCCTAATATTTGGAAATTAGCTATAATCATCCCTATTTGTAAACAAAAAAGTCTCCAGATTTCCATCAAATGATTGGACTATTAGTTTGCTTTCTTCACTATCAAAAATTTATGAAACTATATTACTTCACAGACATTATACATTCACTTCTCAAAACAGCACTATTCAACCCTCACAATTTGAATTTAAGCACAAATATTTTACTCTTCATCAGCTATTACATATTACTGAACACATAGAAAATTCTTTTCACCTAAAACAACACTTACTTGCAATCTTTTTGGATATTGAAAAGGCATTCAACAAAGTTTGGCATGATGGTTTAATATATAAACTTAATTTTGTAGGTATTCCTATTTATCTTATAACTATTACTCAATATTTCCTATCTAACAGAACATTCATGGTTAAATACAATAACTCCTTCTCTCAAAAATTGGATATTTCTGCCAGGGTTCCTCAAGATTTCTGTCTTTCTCCTCTGCTATTCAATACTTATCTATCCGACATTCCAAAATTCACTTCTTCTACATTAGTCCTTTTTGCAGATGATACAGCACTGATTAATTCACACACTAATATTCTTCTTGCTAGAAATAAACTTCAAATAGATCTTAATCGTTATTCAATTTGGGCTAACCACTGGAGAATTAAAATCAATATGAATAAATGCAAAGCCAAAATATTTACGTTATGTAAGCCAATAAGTCCTCCTCTCCTTCTCATTTATATCACTCCTATTCCTTGACCTTTTTGCTCTTCATATTTTAAATATTTAGATCTCCATTTAGACACAAATCTGAACTAGAAAATTCATATTAAAAATGTGATACAAAAAAACACAATTAAAATACACAAACTAAATTATCTTATAAATAATAACTCAACTCATCGTGTTAAAACTGCTAAATTAATATACACTTCAATTATTAGGCATACTTTAACATACTATGCATGTTGGACACTGAAACTGATTTTGAGAAGAATGAGAGATTCTTCTTTCCCAAAGAGACAGTTAAAAGGAATAAAATTAACCTGTTTTATATTGTGTTATTTTACTGTTAAACAATATAGAAATATCAAAATATATCCAAAACGTACTTCTTGAAACGCATTGTTTCTCGTAGCTCCGAAAACTTCCGTAAGTTCTCCTTTAGAGTACTTGTCATATTCAGCAGCATAATTAACCGTATAATGTCGTTGCAAATTAAACTTCATGTGATCAAGCACGTTTTCGCTAATCAATCATTTGGTATCGCTGCTGCCATCTGCGAAAAGATACTTTTCTTTCCACGCTGCATTAAAAATTGTCGGTGCGAACGCTTTGGCTTGCGAAGTGCATGCGTCGACTTGCGTGTTTCCGCGAATGGAGTTTTCGGGACACTGTGACAGACGTTATCGCAAGCCGCGCGACGCGGCGCCTCCGGTGACTTGCTCTCGGAAGCCAACACTGCTCCACGCTCCCGATTCGCTCTGCTTGAGCAGCCCTGAGTTAATGCAACCGAACACGCCGTCACCGGCGACGTGGGTGGCACCAAACAACTTTGTATAGGTCAGGCTTCTTAACCGATCCGCTACCGCGGGTGTGTTACACCGGACGGTCGACGACGATCCGTCCCCTGACCTGCCAAGTTGGAGGTCAAAACCCAAACAAGATGACTGTCCAGGAAATATGACTCGGGTAAACATAGGTCCACAACAACTAAACAAAAATAATATTATATTCATTGAAAGAAAGCAACCACATTCAATTTTTCTTTACGCTTGGATGCAAAACAAGAGAAAAGATTCAGAATAGTTTCGTGGCACTACTCTGGTAGCCACTCAATTCAGCGTACCTTTTCTTTAATCCAGAAATTCAATTAATTTTTATACTCCAGTACATAATGTATCGCACTGGTTCCCCGAAGGAAGTCGCCCTTAATAAGCAGCCCCGCAGACTGATATCAGGAAAGAATAAAACAAATCGTACTCCATATTTTCTCCATTTCACCATTCACATTCTCATACCAATTAGATATAAAATTTAAATTCACGTTTATCGCAGATAGGGGCCCCACTTCCTCTTTCTCCGACGAGGGATACGAGTACCTACCTATGCAATTGCTTAGGATATTTTAAAAAAATCAACAAATTATAACAATTTATTCACAATGATACTGTATCGCGGAAGAAAATACTCCCACCAATACGTACTGGAGAAATGTTCTTTTCATTTAAAAAACGCTCAATATTTTGTAAACATTTATTTATTTATTTTACGTCAAAAAAACAGTTAAAAACTGCGTATGACGTGCTATGGGGAAAAGTGAATTGTGTGCACATTTTCAAAATTCTGTGATCCCTACACTAAGTCATATACTACTTAAATTTTGAATTTTGAAAGGGAGAAAAAAAACAAAAAACTCCCATGTAATAAAATCTATTTTCAAGGATAAATAAGTAATACATTTTGGCTCTTATTACTTCCTGCCGCGACAACATGGAAACGATAATTTTAATAATTGTATTTCCCACTGAATTCTAGAAGACGTGCACAGAAAATGAAGTTACATTTATGTCCAGAAGCAAAACAAGGGGCCATCTCAGCATTTGCTCAATGGATCAGGGAAACTGGACGAAAAACCTGATCGAGATGGGGGTCATTGACCCGGAAGCTGTGTTACAATAGTTGTTACAGGTTGTTTATACTCATTTATACAGTCCAAATGGTAATTAATGCATTATGTATCATTGTTAAAATTAATGTTACTGTTCTTGTGATGCTCAGTATAGTCTCTAATTGTATAGAAACAGTTATGCAGCAGAAACGATTTCACTTGGGATTTAAACTTTTCTATTGAATTTAATCGTTTAATGTCATCTGGCAAAGTGTTGTAAAATAATGTACATGTATTGTATGTGAATTTTCTGTAATGAGCTGTTGATACTGTCACCTGATGAATATGATTTCTACGTCGAGTGTTATAGTAATAGATTTCGGCATTTTCTGAAAATATATTCCCGCCCTTAAGCAAGTCATTTTTTACAAAAAACAATGATTCGTAAATAAAAAGACACGGTAATGGTAGAATTCCTAGATCAATGAAGAGAGGCTTACATGAATCACGTGGGTGGGATTTGGTTATTATTCGTACAATTCGTTTTTGTAATCTAAAAGTCTGGGAGCTATAAGATGTATTTCCCCAGAATATTATGCCATATCTCAGGCGGGAATGAACATTCGCGAAGTATACACAACGAGCAGTATGAAGGCTGACTGAATTTGCAAGAATTCTGAACGCGTAGCATAATGAACTTAATTTTGTGTTCAATTCATTTAAATGGACGTTCCATTTAAGGTTTGACTGAATTGAGAGACCTAAAAATTTTGTTGCCTTAACATCAGTCAATGGTACACTGTTCATTTTCAATGGAGCACAGAATTGTTTATTTGATATGGAAAACTGCATTAAAACCGTTTTCTTTTCGTTTACTATTAATTTATTTCGGAACCAATTTGAACATCTGATATTGTACTATTTACGGTTTCTTTATTGCAAAGGATGTTCGTATCATTCGCAAAGAGAACCGTTCTTCCGTTTCGAATCGTCGAGGGCATATTGTAGAAACAAATCCTGTAAAAGATCTGCGATCCTGAATGCATGAGGCCCAATCGGCATCGACAAATCCAAAGAGATTTTTAGTCTCCTTGTCGGGTTCGTAGGTAATACATAGATCGATAGTACCCTTCAAATATCTGAGTTCCCTTTTTGCTGCTTGCCAATGAATTTTCCCTGTAAAAATTTTCATTTTTTGGCTTCAGACACTAACACTATGAGATATATCAGGGCGTGTCGCCACTGCCAAGTACATTAGTGCACCTACAAGCTGCCGGTACGGACGTTTCTCCCCGTCATTTTCTGACCTCCGAGTTTGGTACCAGATTCCATACGAGTAGCGACGGGCTTGAACTCCGACATGCCGAACCGGTACAGTATATCGTTTATCTTCTGACTTAACGATATACATCGATTATTTCTAGAAAATTCTATTCCTAAACAATATTTAGCTTCGCCCAAATCTTTAATTTCGAAAGAATTTCGTAGGAATTTGCAAAAATTGTCAATATCAGCCGATCGACCAGAAATAACTAAGAAATCGTCTACATATATAATGACTACTAAACTATCGTTTCCTGTTCCTTTTACATAGACACACAAATCAGCGGTAGAAGGTTGCATTCCAAATTTAATTAACTCTTCATCAACTCATAACCGTTCTTCCGTTTCGAATCGTCGAGGGCATATCGTTTACGTAAAGTAGGAACAGAATAGGGCCTAAAATCGATCCTTGAGGAACTCCACATGCAACGGGCAAAGAGTCGGAAAGGTGCGTACGGAATGTTCCATTATTCCAGTAAGGCATTTCCACTCTCTGAGATCGTTGTTTAAGGTACGAACATAAGCAATCTACTGCAATACCACGGATTCCATATGAAGGTAATTTTGAAAGTAAAATGCCATTATCAATGACGTCGAAAGCTTTTGAGAGATCTAAAAATACTCCAATAGGGGCCTCTTTTTGATCCAATGATGAGGCGACATCTTTAAGAAAAGAAAATATAGCTGTTTCCGTTGATTTTGATTTTCTAAATCCATGTTGGCAATCTGAAAGCGCGTCGTGTTTAGTGAGAAAGGTTTCCATTCGTACGTAAAAAAGTCTCTCTAATATTTTTGAAAAAACTGATAGAAGAGAAATGGGCCGATAATTTTGAATTTCATTTTTGTTGCCTTTTTTGAAGAGCGGCTTAATTTTAGCTGTTTTGAAAATATCTGGAAACGTTCCAGTGCATAAAGATGCATTAAATATGTGAGTTAATGGGTGTATAATGGCATACGCACAAGTCTTTAACAAAGAATCTGGGAATTCATCTAAACCGGACGAATATTTATTTTTTAGTTTACCGATTTAGAATTTCATAGGAAGAAGTTTCGGAAACGAACATTGTGTCTAAAATTTTGGGTGAACTGTCTGTTTTTGAATTTTGTGCCTGAAGACCCTTAGTGAGATCGGCAGCAATTCTCGAAAAGTATTGGATAAAGAGACTAGCCACTGTTGCCGGATCGTTTACATTTATATCGTTATATTTTAAAACAACATTCTCTATGGGTTTTCTAGTTGATTTGGTAGTATTTTTTATTATATTCCACATTGCTTTTGTTTTATTATTTGAGTTCAAAATATCCTGATCGTTTTTCATTATTTTAGCCTGCCTTATGACTTTTCGTAACTATGTTTTGTATTTTTTAAAGTAGATAAGGAAATCTTGAGATACGTCATGACATTTAGAAATGAAAGAGAGAATTCGCTTGTTTTTACAAGATGTCCTAATTCCTTGTGTTATCCAAGAATTGCTTTTCCGTGAAATATTTAATTTTCGTTTCATTTCACAACAGTGAACATTAGAAAAGCAGCTATTCCGTAGCGGAAGAGTCTGTACCAAAACTTTTATTCCAAAAATTCCTAAAATTCCTAATTTATATTCCTTTGTAACCAAAACTGTAATATAACGGGAGGAAAACAAAAAGACTTCCAAAACCAAATTTTTAATAAACCATTCATCAGTCACAGCAGCAGACCCGTTTCGATGTATTTTAAACCTCATTTTCAGCGCACCAACAAAATAAAAAAATAAAAAAAAATAAAAACTGGAAAAATTCAGTTTAAAACATAAAACTGTAGAACTATTAAAAAAGAAACACTATTAAAAACTATACAAAAATATTATTTACACAAGTAATATGATCAACATGAATCGTGGTGTGCTCCTTACACGTTCCCATTTTGTGCACTGTTCTCTGAGGGAAGTGGGGGAGGACGGCCTATTATCATACTTAACAGGGGGCTGTACTTCAAATTAGATTGGTCGTTGACGCAGCAGGTTTTAGGAATTGTTACGTTTTAAAAATTTCAAAATTTTCTAAAATATTGAATGTTGGACCTTTGTTTTCCAAATGCAATTTTTAAAAAAATGTATTGTGGTGAAATGTGTGTTTATTATCAAGGATAAGAGAGGCAAAGTAGAGTGAGCTCTTTTTGTAATGTTCATCCCTATATAGTATTTGAGTAAATCCTCGAGTGTGCGGATGTGCGTGTGCGGAAGTGCGTATGGGCGGTTCCGTCACTCACGGTTAGATCACTTCTCGTGCACCAATCGAGACACACGAGGTGTCATTCAAAGCGTCTCGGTCTCCTAATGAGGAACTGATAATTTGTTTTCGGATCCGGTATTAAGATTACATGAAATTTCAAAAAACCTGTTTTTTTTGCGCTGCGATCTTGGTCAGTATGCTGGGAATTACACCAACGCCATCTAAACAGATCTATATAGGGGGCATTGATTAAACTTCTGTACCAAAAGACATTTTTCGAACAGAAACACACAGCGGAAAATGTAGACGAAAAGGTAGAAGAAGATGGAGAGGTAGACGAAAAGGTAGAAGAAGATGGAGAGGTAGACGAAAAGGTAGAAGAAGATGGAGAGGTAGACGAAAAGGTAGAAGAAGATGGAGAGGTAGACGAAAAGGTAGAAGAAGATGAAGAGGTAGACGAAAAGGTAGAAGAAGATGGAGAGGTAGACGAAAAGGTAGAAGAAGATGGAGAGGTAGACGAAAAGGTAGAAGAAGATGGAGAGGTAGACGAAAAGGTAGAAGAAAATGGAGAGGTAGACGAAAAGGTAGAAGAAAATGGAGAGGTAGACGAAAAGGTAGAAGAAAATGGAGAGGTAGACGGAGTAGAAGAAGGGAGACGACGTCGAGGGAGTCGTCGAGGGAGACGTCGAGGGAGATGTCGAGGGAGACGTCGAGGGAGACGTCGAGGGAGACGTCGAGGGAGACGTCGAGGGAGACGTCGAGGGAGACGTCGAGGGAGACGGAGAGGGAGACGGAGAGGGAGACGGAGAGGGAGACGGAGAGGGAGACGGAGAGGGAGACGGAGAGGGAGACGGAGAGGGAGACGGAGAGGGGGACGGAGAGGGAGACGGAGAGGGAGACGGAGAGGGAGACGGAGAGGGAGACGGAGAGGGAGACGGAGAGGGAGACGGAGAGGGAGACGGAGAGGGAGACGGAGAGGGAGACGGAGAGGGAGACGGAGAGGGAGACGGAGAGGGAGACGGAGAGGGAGACGGAGGGGAAGACGTAGACAGAGAGGAAGGCCGAGACGAAAACAGAAAATGTTGCAGAAGAAGACATAAGTCTTAGAAGGCATAGAATACGAGAATACAAAAACGAAGAATTTCCTTTCTCGGAAAATAAACTAAATAAGTGGTGGGCCTATTGAGTTGCCCGGATCAGATGGCCGTGGGTGCACGTCTCCGAGAAGAGCATAGGGATGTCATTGAACCCGGTCGCTGCGGCAGCGAGAATCAGGGTTATGGCTTCAAAGAATATCGAGAAGACCATAATTTTTATAACAGAAATCAGGATAAACCAAGTGACCCCGAGGTGCAACAGACAATTGTTTTTTTTAATTTGTTGCTTCTCCACCTTGACGCAACGCGTCTCCAAGCCCCGTTAAGTGGCGTTGAGCGCTTTAGCACTGGGGAGTAATCCTCCATTAAAGTGCTTTGTACTTTTAATCTTTGTCAAGTCTCGTCACGTCGCAGTCAGTTATTGCCTTTTATCCCTTCGGCCAGGGGCTCGACGGCGTTAGATCCCGGGGTTCCTGGCCGGTCACCCAACCACGAACCCGCGAGTCTCGAATGCGCTTAACCTTCGTGATTTCACGGAGCGTAGTAAACGCATTCGCCCAGCGCCGCCGGCGCCGGCGATTTGTTTGCCGACAACGTCGTGTTGTTTTCAAATTGTTTTTAAAAATATCTACTACGACGATTGAAAGTTTTGTTAAAATAACTTTCAACTGTTAAAACATATTGTTACTTGTTGACAAAATTTTACAGAAATTAGGAGGCTGTCAACAATTCAAATATAAAAACATGAGTGTAATATTGTTTCATATTCCAAAAAATATTACATGATTTATACTCAGGAAATAATAATTTATACAAAATTAATTGATGCAGTTTCTCTCAGGTCGTGGTTGATTGATTGAGAGTAAGGGCGCTTCAACGGCTAAGGCCATTTGCGCCCGTGTCAAATTATTTTAAGACCAATGCACAATATTGCAGTGCCAAGCTAAGAAAAAATTAAGATCTTTAAATAGAAAGCAAAGTAAAACTGAAAAAGGACGTATCCTAATAAAAGGGTTTGGCAGAAAACGCGTTTTTTAAAAATCTCGGGCTAAAAGCCAATAATTGGCATTATCATCTTCTCTCAGATAAGGCTGTACAAGCCAGTCTCTCGCAAAAAGCCAAAAAGCTTGCAGAGAGAAGATTCGTCATTTCCAAGAATCTCCGCTAGGGAGCTAGCAAGGTCATTCCTTCGACGGCTCTCTCTTATCTTAACACAGTGTAAGAGAACATGCTCCACGGTAAGATCTATTTTGCAGTATTCGCATATAGGGGGTGGGTCCCCGTGGAGGAGATAACCGTGGGAGAAATAGCAGTGACCGATCCAGAGGCGTGTTGAAATGATCTCCTCTCGCCGAGTATCACGAGATGAGGAAGACCAAGGATTTATGGAATCCTTGATTCTCGTTAGCTTAAAATCTGAGTTATGCCACTCTGTTTGCCATTCACTGCGGATAGAGCGTTTTATAAAGAGCTTAGTGTCTTCCGTGGGGACTGTGAAGATGTCTAATTCTCTTTTCTTCGAGGCAGACTTTGCCGCCTGGTCAGCTATTTCATTTCCTCTTATTGCCACGTGTCCAGGGAAGCAACAAAATACTAAAATATAGTGGCGGACCAATAGATGAAGGATTTGGTGTTGGATGGTCATTGTCAGTGGGTCACAAGACGAGAAGGAAGAAATGGATTCAAGAGAGCTTTTCGAATCACTGCAGATCACTACTTTCTTTAATGCCGTCGATTCAGCAAATTTAGGTACTTCCAAGAGCGCATACTTCTCTGCGGTATAGACGCTGCACGAAGAGTCTAATCGAAAACCTTGCGTGGATCTACTGCAGTAGAAGGCACATCCGACTTTGCTGTTTTGAGAGGAGCCATCGGTGTAAATGAAATAATGAAATAATGGCCAGGATACGTAGATTTTATCGCCTCAAATTCCGATAAGAATGTACTGGGGGGAGTTAAGGATTTAGGAAGGCTAGACAGTCTAAGATCTACTATCGGCCGGTGTAGTTTCCAAGGGGAAACAAGGTTTCGGGGGGGTTTCACAGGGTTGGGTAGTTTTATACGAAGCTTCTGTAAGAGCATACGGAGATGGACTTCCAGGGGATGGGGTAACGATGGTCTAAGTGCATGGTCAAGATGGTCAAGTGGGTTGGATGGAGGACTGCTTGGCGCGAGGGAGTATCAACATTGGATAATTTCGCGCCATAAGAGGCACTCAGAATATCCCGCCTTCGGCTCAGAGATGGTTCTCCAGCCTCGGCCAAGAGGCATTCGATGCGACTCGTGCGGTAGGCGCCTGTACTAATCCTTATGCCAGCATTGTGTATGGTATTTAATAGCCGGAGGATTGATGGAGACGCTGACACATACACTATGCATCCGTAATCCAAGATAGGGCGGATGAGAGTTCTATACAAACGCAGAAGACAAACACGGTCTGCGCCCCAAGAGCTACCAGTAAGAGTGCGAAGCAGATTCATAGGTGATACACATCGGCCCTGTAGTTTACGGATATGTTTTCGCCAGGTCAGGCTCTTGTCGAATGTGAGCCCAAGGAAGGTTGCGGATTCAACGAATGGAAGCTGCTGTCCTCCAAGAAAAAGGTCGGGGTGATAATGGAGGTGATGGATTCTGCGAAAGTGCATCCAAGTGGTTTTTGAGGTAGAGAACTTGAATCCTGTTTCATCGCTCCATTCCTGCAGTTTGTTGAGCACAAGTTGTAGCTGCCTCTCAATAACTTGCACGCTCTTGGAGGAGGAATGAATTGCAACAGGTGATAATCTGTTGGTGATTATCAACTTTTGCCCTGCTCCAATTAAGGGTCTCAAAACAAGGTAAGACAATTTAATAATAGTTTTCTGATTAACATTAATAAAAAGAGAGATTGAAAACTTGTTTAAACATCTGTTACAGATGAGCAAAAAGGAAAAGGAGGATATAATGCAATCCAGCAACAGACTGAGTTTCTAATTTCGGGTTGATAATTAATACTTAATATACTGCTACCAATAAATAGAAGTTTCTGCCTTCGAAAATATGCTTCAGATATATTTAAAGTGAATGAGAATCAATCACTAAATAATGAATGTAAGATTTACAAAGGATAAGCATATACATGTATCGTTCTCCTAAGCCTAAAAAGCAAAAATAAAAATGTAAATTTAACTGCAAATAATTTTGGCAAATTCCAATTTATAATCGATGTTTCTTTCTCTACTACCACCTGCAACGTGTCTGCCTCAATTTGACGAAAAAAACGGAAATCTGATATGGAGTATTTGAGAAAATGAATTTTTAAAATAAAAATAATTTTTCACTTAGACCTTAATATGACCTTATTAATGCTCTTATAATTAGGGTTATCATTTTAAGCCTTCAGGATGTATACATAAGAAATATATAGCAAGTTGCAAAGTAAAATCAAATTTGAAGATGTTTTAGTAGTTTTTTTTTGTTGTTTTTTCTTTTTCTTTTTTTTTTTTTGATAATACCCTCTGAAACTCATGCCAAACATATTTCATAATTTTCAAAATGAAGTTAATGGAAGTAAAATTTAATGCCAAAAAGACATTTTTCATTGACGTTTCTTCTTTCTAAAACGATTTACTAAGTTTCAGTCCAATCGGAAGATGGTCAGGAAATTTTAGCTGATTTGACAAGGAATGACTCATATTTCTCATAGAGTTGTATTGTTTAGGCCCTCAATAAAATTATAACATTGTTAGAGAGTAATATCTTTGAGATTTTCAAGTGACCAGGTCTGTTGTAATGCTTTGTGTGGAGAAATGATGTTGCACTTAAGAGAAAAGAGGTTTAAATATTGTGAAAATAATATTTACTCATTTTTAGTCATCAAAATGCATGACTTCGGTTCAGAAGAACAATGTGTTACACAAAATATAGTGCTAAGGAGAAATGGGTTATTATAAAAATACTAATACTACAAAAAAACTGAATTTATCATTCTTCTTTCAATTTTATTACATTTACCCAGATACTAATAAAAAAGCTATAATCTCAAGATCACCCAGTTGTTCGTAGAGTGCAGTATCAAAGTGATTCATTTAGCACAATTGTTGGTTCGAGCGTTTCATTCTGGACGTAGAGTCCATTATTCAAATTTCAGCTTTACTGTAAATCTAGTTAATATTAAAGATAACGTTTTCCAGATGCGATTTCTTTTCATTGTACTCGGAGTACCGAGTGGAGTGTAAGGACCTGAGGTCTTGTCACTAGATTGAATGAAGTGCGGAGTTGCACCTTACTTTCACGATGTATAGAAAACGCACGAAAGTCTGTCTTCAGACTGCCTAAGGCTTATTATTTTCTAGCATTCTCCCCTTCAAACGGTAGATGTCCCTCAAATTACGCACATAGATTCTTCATGATGAGAGAAAGAATAATCCTAGAGAATAGTTTTTAAAAACAATTTCAATGTTTCATTTTCTCACAATTTTAAAATTACAGGTCAGCTCTGTCAAGTCACCATAAGAGCCCATATTAAAAGGAAAAAGTTTACGGTCTTATTACTGGAAAACTAGACGGTGAAATCGATTCAAACTCTACTTAGAAGTGAAGTACATTGCGTTACGTTGCGTCTTTCGATGAATACTATAAAAAGAGCATGTTAAATGAATCTCGTATTTCGCTCTAACCACCTGAACACGTTCATCCTTAAGAAGAATCAAACAGTCCGCGGTGCGATGCTTGAAATACGGATCGGGCAAATAATTCCCTGTAATACATAAAGAAGATAAAAACGAATAATTGAAAACAAATTTAAAGTAATTGATTGATTAGTGATTCCGGGTACGTTAACGGCTAAGGTCATTAGTCCCGTAAGTGTCGAGCATATTTTTATCCCTGGCTGTGGCAGTTATCTTTACCCGTTGGCTGACGATATCCGGCGCCGACCTACATCGGCTTGCGGGGATTTCCCTCAACCCGGTATCTCCTATCAGCAGGGCACCGCTCCAGCCAGGACAAGCTCTAAGCTCCTGACTGGTCTCTCGTCAAGTGTGTTCGTGTAGTGTGTGGGAGTGTAAGTATAAGTAAGGGGTGAGGTTAGGACAAGGAAGGTGAAGGAGAGATCGCGCAAGGTCCATGATATATATTAATAAAAATATTGATAATAAAAATAAATAATAAAAATATTGATATTGTTGGGTGTATATTAATAGAGTCGACTAGTACAATCGATCCACTGGTCCTTTTGATCCCTCTTGTATAATATTTTTTTATTCAATTAGCATCCACCATCTACTTAGATGTAACTAGGGTATGTAACATCACTCTCATCCATGGATGCTATGCCCCTAATGCAATTTATCAGTTGTGGTTTAGGCCTGTATTGGGTTTCTTGATGTAGATGTTTGATAGCGTATTTGGACACTGAAGGTTTTCGTTCATTGGCCTAAGAATTTTCCTTGAGGGTTGATCAAGGTACTTCCTGGCGGTATAGTGCGGATACACTCCGTAACGATTCTAAGTGCTGGATAACCTAATGCATCGTTTTCATTAAGATTCAAGTTTCCTGTCGTATAATAATAATAATAATAATAATAATAATAATAATAATAATAATAATAATAATAATAATAATATAAACATATTGTTAAGTAAACAGATTCCATAAGTTTTATTATTATTATTATTATTATTATTATTATTATTACAACTATTATTATTATTATTACAACTATACAGGTTGCGGTCCCTACACGTCACCTTCAATGTAAATAACTTCGACCCATGCGACACTGTGGTGCAATGTTTTCTATCAATCAACTGGTAAGCGCTACAACTATATGGTCATTATTAATGCAATAGGGAATGTAACGGGGAACAAGAACAGGAAAGTAATTTAATTGCATGTAATCATGTTCACTTACTTAGATGCAAAAGAATCAAGTCATATTTCCGCATAACAAGGTTAGTTCATTTATACTGTAATGGGACAGTCGCCCACGTATGGCATCGACGAATTATGGATTTAAATTATATTTTCAAACGCATGTTAAAATGCGTGGTGAAAACGCTTGTCGCAAAGGCAGCAGGAAAAGGGACGTTTCCCGTTACCTGTGCGTCGCCGATGCGGGCGAGCAGGCCCTCCTTTGCTAACCAGGTCTGTGAAGGGGGCGCGCCCGTGACGTCAATGGAATTTCCGGCCGCCGCCGACCAGCGCCGGCGATTTCGGCGAAATTCTGACGTAGAGCAAATTCCAATGAAGACGCTACTTCATAGCGTCAACTGCCACGTCGATATAGCCACGATTGGCCACCCCGTGTCGCGTGATGTCGCAGGCCAATGGGCGTGAACATCGTGTGGACGCGATCCTGTTACCCCGTGGAGCCACGGAGCTCCGTGTAACGAGAAGTTTTGGTCTTCTGGTTTGAACAGCGGTAGAGAGCAGACCTCCTTCTGGTTTGAACAGCGGTAGAGAGCAGACCTCCTTCTGGTTTGAACAGCGGTAGAGAGCAGACCTTCTTCTGGTTTCAGGCTTCGGCCACGCGTAAGTTAACGCGTATTAGAACTTTGCCTCGGACGAGCACGTACGCTTTACCGACACGGGCCACGGTAGTTCGCGGGCACCTATAGACAGTAAAGACCGCCACCGCCTCCACCGCGCCGCCACGCGCCGCCTACTACCGCGAAGTCGGGCCACGCGTTTCAAGCCACGCGTCGTGCATCGCGGAAGTTCAGCCGATCCTCCGCTCAGGCCCGGACGGGCGACGCCCCAAGGACGGGCGACGACCGACGGACACGAGCCGCCGTTCCCGAGTTGCCGGACACCGCGCGGAGAGCCGGCGCTGCTATCGCCGCCGCCGCCGCCATCACCCCGGCGTCCATTCAGGCGCCTGGCCATCGCGCCGGTCGTGAGCATTCCGACCGCCAGGTGTCATCCCCTGCGCCGCCGCCGCCTGAGCCGCCGACGTCACCTCAACGCCCGGGTTCTACCTGGACGGGCGTCAGACCGAGCCGCCGCTCGTCACCACGCCAGCGCCGGTACAACGAACCCGCGCCCGCCCTGGACTGTCGCTGAGGCGAGTGATGGGCGAATGACCGCCCTACAGCGTAATCTAGATGTAAGTTAGGTTTAAGTCTCTTTTTATGTATCCGGCTTCACCGGAATTTTTGATCATCATCATCACTTTTGGCAAATTAAATTTAAGTTAAGAAAGAAAATTCTTTTAATTGCGAGTTGCATGCCAATGCCCACGCCACGCATGCTCCCGCCAAATATTTCAGGATCTTCAGTGGGGGTAGCCGGGCAAAGCATTAACCTTCAGCTGGCGCCGGGAAAAAGGAAAGTCGAGGTCAACCCTGGGAGCACCTCCACTTGAGGCTGTTATAGTTACGGCGTCAAGGTGGGGTGTTATAATACATTGGCAACTTAGGATGAAGTACATCTATTTAAAATAGTATAAAAATCAAACATTATAGCGTAGAAATTATAATTATTGTTTTAAGATACTCACCACAATTAACACCAATGATAAGACGCCCGAGAAACAGCACTTCATACCATTGTGTTTCTTTCGTACAACCCATTAATACAGCACCAAGAACTCCCAGAATATTATTTAGCAACAAACCACCTTTCCTGAAATACAAGTAAAATAACATAATTATAAACCAGTATTGACTTAGTTTTCATGAAAATTATTTCCCATTGATACACTTCCATTTAAAATGTTACAACTTAAAAAAATGATTCAAATGCTAGCTAGAAAATGTATCTACCTAGGGGCCGCCTTTACTTATGGTCCGCGCTATCTGATGTACTTTCCTCTATGCAACGTAGTATTCTAATGCTGCAAAAAGGTAATGATTTTTTAACAGAATAACTTGTTTTGGGGATTCCTGATGGTGAAAAAGTGGATTATTCTTGCCCCTAAATGCAGTAAATTACTTTCTCAAATACGTAGTGAAGTCAGAATCCCCGTTTTGTTGGTTTTGTGGAATGTATTCTATTAACATTACACAACCTATAACGAGCACGCATGACTTTTATTGAATCCTCTTAATAATCGTAAATTGCAAAAGTTTTTTTTTTATCTTTGCATAAAGATGGATATTTTTCTTAAAGAATATTATCTGTTCTTCGTAATCAGATCTTTAAATAAGTCGATTCGTCAAAAACAACAGTAGTTTTCGAGTAATTTTGAGTAAAACCAGGAAAATTTTAAAAAATGTCAAAATATTTTCTCAAAAATGTTCAAATCTTTTTCTTAACTTTTTTTAAATCATCTTTTGCTCAAATGAGTAAAGATTTCTTAACCTGCCAGAGCTCGCGCCGAATTTCCGAATGAGAATGTTAGCACATGGTCGGGGAAACCTAGAATTTTCTTTTAATTTCTAGGTGAAAACATGGGAATTGTACATATGTTAATTGAATACATATCGATTTATAAAGTACTTGAAGTGTATTTTTTCACATACAAATGGAGAAAATATATACAATTTCAATGCATGTGTTAGTGTGTAACTTTACTAGCGAAATTCACCATTTTTACAAATCAGTGCAAAAATTATTTAACCCAACTACTTTCTAATGGAAATATAACCTTAAACTATTGCTAAAAATACAAACAAATGAACTTTTTTAAATAATATTTATTATGGAGACCTTATATACCTTTGTTCCTCTGACAGAACAGAAATGAGCTATTTGAAAAGAAATTTCAACAAAAATCCTTACACTTTCATTAAAAATATATTGAGTTTTTCAGTCTTTTCCTTCAAATTCTTGAAACCGGCATCTTTACCCTACCTCTGGAATTTATTTCATTTCAAAACAAAGCAATGCTGACTCCTCGTCTCTAATAAAACCTGATGCTCGATAACGCACAATCGGTCAACTCATCTCTGACAAGTTCAAGTTTACAATATTGAAAAAAGAGTGGCATATAAAGTTCCAAGTTATTTATGGAAATTGAAATTTTACGAAAGAATGAAAGCCAGTGACATTCGTCATGATGTAGTTTACATCCCGAATTTCTTGCGCAACTGGAAGTCGCAGTCATTTCAACTATGTCTACATCCTTCCTCTTCACTATTGCTTGTTTCAGTGATCATTACCGGTATCATCTTCCCTTTCCTATAAATCATTATCACCATTCAAAGCTTAATCTACGCCCCCTCCAAGAACATGACATTCCAATTGCATCCTCTTCGTGACAAAGATTTAATTCTATTACAATATATTTAAAATAAATATTTTTCAGTTAGTTTTCTGTTAACTCAGAATGTGATAAAGTTATTATAGCAATTGGTACGGCTAAACCTCGATATAATAGTTAATACTCACTTGGAACTATGTCCACATATTGTTACTCCAATGCTCGTTGCTGGTCTTCAGGACCCAACGCGTCTCAAAAGATATATTCCTCAAAACCCTCAAGTAAAATGACATCACTTGTGACGCAATAAAATAACTAGAGATAACGGAAGGTATATGGAAGGTATGGAGAAATGGAACAACAGACCTCTATCGCGACGCGTTCTACTTAAGAAACAATTCATCTGGGTCTCCAAAAAACAGCACGAGTTCTGCCGGGTTAATAATACGGCACAGGTCCCATTCTAAACCTCTGAAATTTCCCAAGATACTTTTTCAAACTTGTTATACTTTTAATATTCATGATTCACATTTATCTGTTAGTGAAAGTAGCATACATATTTAATTTCCAATTCGCGTAGAAATTGAAATAAAATTATGCAGCCTCTAACCATGTGGGAGATGTCTATGGTTTTCGTTAGATTACTCAAGAACTGGGGGGAATAATCTAAAAACAATGAAACACTTTCGCTTTTGACTTACAATGTTCTTGAGGAAGTCGTGAAGACTGTTTGTATTAAAATATTTAATTTAGTGCAGTGTTGTTCTAGGATATTTTATTTGATTGCTTCATCAGTTCGCCTGTTACTTTTTGGAAAACGATTTTATGTGGTTTTATTCAGGAGCATTTTCGACGCTGCAAACCACTAGTTCTTCAGTATTATTATACCTCAGTAAACGATTAAGGTGTTTATATGGTGTCAAACACGAGTATCTCAGTCGCTAGCGCACGCGATTCTCATTCGCAGCGCCAGGGCTCGAGTTAATATTTTTTTAATTTCTTTAACGTTTTGCAAGAACAGCGTCCAAGACACTAAAATCAATGGAAGAAAGACATTTCCAATATTACTCTCAAAATTTCATAGAAATAAAGATGAGCATATTTAACTCTAGCGTGCCGTTTGGTTAGCAGTTTTTCAAGAGATAGATAAAATGTTACTGGGTTACAAGTTCCATTATTATAATCACGAAATCTGTAAGAAGAACACTCAACTCCGGTGTTGGAGGCATGGTCAGGGTATGTACGAACAACATTGGTTGCTATTCGGACTCAGCTTCAGCAACTTCACGCGACGAATGATTTTTTTAGGCCAATAACGACGCGCGTACACGTACATGAGCAAGCAATAAATATACTTAGTCTCTGTAAGTAAATGTAGATGGCGTTGTCTTGTCACATGGTCTTGATGACCGTTGGACGAAAAAGTCCGAAAGGTTCTCCTACTGACCGCGTGATGTTGCTGAAGCTAGAGTGAAGTCCGATTAAGTGCCGATGCTTTTCATGCACAATCGGACCTGAGTTTCCCAGCGGTACTTACGTCACTAGCACCTAGATGGGTGCAGGGAGAAGGCGGCACTAAGCTCCGCGTTGCCGGGTTCGCCCGATGACCCACTAGCTGGGCCCCTACCCGCCGACTCGTGGGCAGGATCGGACCCGGGACTTGTTCCCAAACCCATATATGAAAGTCCGACGAAGAGCATGCCTACCCTGTTAGGTTGCCTAGATTCCGACGATACGTCAATAGCCTCAAGGTGAATACAGTGAGGAGGTGAGAGATATCTAGGGTTCAGTGTGGGCGGCCCCCAGTTGGGTACGGTTTCGTCGTGGCAGCGCCCAATACTCATACGCTTTTGAGAAGGGATTTGTCGAATTAGACTCCGGTGCTAGCCTTGACAGCTAGAAGCTCTGAACTGGCAGCTGGCCCCATCCAGGCTTAACTGAGCAGGCTCCAGGTCCGACGTATCGGATGCCAGCCCAAAGGTGTTCTTGTACGCCCGCGGGGGGTGCGGATAAAGGTTAACGCTTAGGTGTCACCCTAGAGAGAAATCCCCCTAGTAGGATACGAAGTGTGTGTGGTAGGCTTTATAAATACCCCTAACACCGGAGGTAAGTCTCCTTACACATTTCGTGATTACAAGATACCGTTACCCCTAATGCCAGAAAGTATGTGCTGTTGTAGCAGCACTATTTTTATAGATGGATAATACTTCGAATAATATGAATTTGTGTTTAAAACTGTATTTACCGATAGGCACTGGGAAGTAGGTTGACAATTTTTTAGAAATTTGTCTAACATAAACCCTCAATCCAAAGATCTGAACAACCTTGACGGCGTGCGGTGAGGTCAGGCGCAAGGAGAGGCGTAACGGGTACGGAGTTAGGCAGGGAAGAGAATGGCAACGTGCACTAATCGCGTCTACACGAGTTTTCGAGAAACTTAATCATACATACTTAAAGCACATGTACAAAAAAATATAATGTGAAGAAATCGCCTCTAATGTAAATATTACCGACGTGAGACAAGTAAAAAAATACATTTTTGTAATTTTTGAAAGAATAAAACAATATGGCGTTTATGTCATATAGGGTACATTTGGGACTGCCCCTACAGATAATTTTTAAAAAAATGGAGCCGTTTTTGAGAAAATCTTGAATTTTTGAGCACCACCAATTTACTTTATCGTATACGCATATATATATACGTAGTAATATATGTAGAATAAGTTACGTAATGCTGCGGAAAATAGATTTCGAGATTTCAATGGAAATACTTTTATGGGGGGCCCCTGATACCGAAAAAGTGTTCCGTCTGTCCGTCCGTCTCTCAGTGAACACCACGAGCGCCTTAATCATACGTAGGATTTTTTCAAATTGAAGAAACCCTTGTCCATCTGACTCGAGTCGAAACTTTGACTGATTGATTAATTGATTGATTAATTGATTGAGTTTAAGAGCGCTTCAACAGCTAAGGTCATTGGCGCCCGTGTCAAATTATTTTAAGACCAGAACCCAATGTTGCAGTGCGAAGCTTAAAAAAATTAAATTTTAAATTAAAGGAAAGTAAAACTGAAAAGGAACGTATCCTAATAAAAGAGGGTTTGACAGAAAAGAGCCAGATAATTTTTAAAAATCTCGAACTAATCACACAAGGAATTCGTGTAAAAAAAGTACTAATCACATTAACTAATAAACTAATCGCATTAAAACATCGTGTAAAAACAAACGTACGCTTAACTTTATTTCTCAATATGATAACGCATCACTCGGCTTCCCTGTCTTCTTCCGAGAATACAAAAGAATTTTAGGAAAGTTATAGTTCAGGCAAAAATAATGAAAAATAATTAGGATATTTTGAAGGATAGAAACACAACTATAGATATGTGGAATATCGTTAAAAATACGGTTACGTCATCACGCTACTTCGTAGAGAATGCTGTTTTAAAGGATTTGTTTGTTTTGATTGAATGAATGTTTTAAAGGACAATGAAAGAGAAGTAAGTAATCCAGAAAAGAGTTGCGAATCTCTTCAACTAACACTTTTCTAGAATTACGGTTGATCGTAGAAAGGGATTAAAACCACAAAATTCAACAACATATATTTCTCAAAAAACTTTTGGCAAGATGTTCATTTCCGGAACTTCTTCCAAGGAAATCCTGAGAATAGCCAATAAACTAAAAAATAAATATTCATCTGGTTCAGATGAATTTCCGGATTGTTTATTAAAAATGTGAGCACCAGCCATTATACACCCACTAACTCACATTTTCAATGTTTCCTTGTGCACAGGAATATATCCAGATATTTTCAAAACAGCAAAAATTAAGCCACTTTTTAAAAAAGGAAAACAAAAATGAAATTCAAAATTACCGACCAATTTCTCTTTTGTCAGTTTTCTCAAAAATATTACAGAGACTTTTCTATAGGCTAATGGAAACTTTTCTCAGAAAAAACGAAGCGTTTTCAGACCCACAACACGGATTTACAAAGTCAAAATTTACGGAAACCAACATTTTTACTTTTCTCAAAGACGTTGCTTCATTAAAGGACCAAAATGAATCCATTGGAATATTTTTAGATCTTTCGAAAGCTTGTGACGTTATTAATCATAACATCTTGCTCTCAAAATTAACTTCATATGAAATTCGTGGTATTGCCCTAGATTGGATAACCTCGTACCTTAAATATCGATCTCAAAGAGTAGAAATATCGTACTGGTACGAAAGGACATTATTTACTTATCTTTCCAATTCTTTGCCAATTGAACATGGGGTCCCACAAGGTTTGATCTTAGATCCTATCCTCTTTCTGTTGTACATAAACGATATGCCCTCATCTATTAAAACTGGAAAAAACAATTAAGTTTGCCGATGACACGAATGTTCTTTGCAAACAAGAAACAATAAATAGTGCAATAGTACACTGAGAATAGAGCGTTTGATAAAGAGCTTAGTGACTTCCATGGGGACTGTAATGATGACTCTTATCTTCGTGGCGGACTTTGCTGCCTGGTTAGCTATTTCGTCTCCTGTTGTTCCCATGTGGCCAGAGATCCAACAAAAGACAAGATATATCGGCGAACTAATACATGATCGATATGTTTTTTTGGATGTTTATTCTCAAAGGTTTACACAACGTGAAGGAAGAGATGCATTTGGGAGAGCTTTTGGAATCGCTGCAGATCACAACTTTCCTTAATGACATCGATTCAGCGAACATAAGTGCCTCCAAGAGCGCATACTACTCTGGAGTATAGACGCTGCACGATGAGTCTAATCGAAAACTTCGCGTGGTACTACGGGAGTAGAAGGCATATCCTACTTTGCCGTTTTGAGAGGGAACATGGTGTAAATAAAGTAATGGCCAGAATACATAGATTTTATCGCCTGATATTCCGTTAGGAATGTACTGGGGGAGTTGAGGATTCAGGGAGGTTAGACAATCTCCTGTCTATTATGAGTCAGTGGAGTTTCCAAGGAGAAACCAGGTTTCGGGGGGCTTCACAGGGTTGAATTTTATATTCAGCTTCTGTAAAATCTTACGAAGACGGATGGGGATAACGATGGTCTAAGTACATAAAAAGTCAGGTGGTTTAGGTGGAGGACTGCTTAGCGTGCGGGAGTATCCACAGTCGATAATTTCGCACCATATAAGGCAATCAAAATATCTCTCCTTCGGCTCAGAAAGGGTTCTCCAACCTCGTCCAAGATACGACACGTGAGGTAGGCGCCTGTACTGATCCTTATACCGGCATTGTGTATGGTATTTAATTGCCGGAAGGTTGATGGAGACACGGACCTATACACTATGCATCCATAATCCAAAATAGGGCGGATGAGGGTCCTATATAAACGCAAGAGATACACACGATCTCTGCCTCAAGAGCTACCAGTAAGAGTGCAAAGGAGATTTAAAGAAGACACACATCGGCCCTGTAATTTACGGATGTTTTCGCCAAGTTAAGTCGAATGTAAGCCCAAGGAAAGTTGCGGATTCAAGAAATGGAAGCTGAAGACCCCCAAGAGAAAGGTCAGGATGATTATGGAGGTGATTAATTCTGCAGCTGGTTTTTGTGGTGGAGAGCTTGAATCCTGTTTCATCCCTCCATTCCTGCAATTTGTTCAGGCCAAGTTGTAACTGCCTCTCAATAACTTGCATACACTTGGAGGAGCAAAAATGGCCAAGTCGTCAACGAACATGATGCCTTCATAGGCTCCCGGATTACTGATGCAATACTATTGATAGCACTAGCAAACAGAGTGACGCTCAGAATCGATCCCTGGGGAACACCGTTTTCTAACTGGTGACTTGAGGATGACGTGTCACCAAGGCGGTCGCAGAAAGATCTTGACGAAAGAAAACCTACTAGAAAAAAAGAGAACCGTCCCCTAAGGCTCCAAGAGAGCAAGGTGCGAAGAATGCCGTACCTTCACCGCACCTCACCTGCCGTACCTCCAGGTGATATACGCTTTTTCTATATCAAAGAATGCTCCCTGATGTTGACGTAACATGAAGGAAGTGGAGATCTGAGTAGCAAGGCTGACTAAGAGGTCTATGTTTTACTTGTGCTTCCTGAAGCCATATGGAAGTGGTGTACATAGATTCCTTTGTTCAAGGACCCAGACCAGACGTGCGTTTACCATTCGCTCTAAAAGCTTGCACACAGCTTGTGAGCGAGATTAGGTGGTACCTTGAGGGGGTTATTCTGTCCTTTCCTTCTTGAAGGATTTGAAGGACAATGGCTTCACGCCAAATCCTTGGTATAGCATGTTCAGCCCAAATCTTGTGGAAAATGCGGAGGAGAAATGAACGAGCTTCTTCAGGTAGGTGTTTCTACATTTGATTATTTGGTCTGGTCCTGGAGCAGAATCTTTCGCACAAGCGAGGGCACAGTAAAATTCATCCATAGAAAAAAAGCATTGTAATCTTCCTCCACGCGACTCCAGAAATCTAATTTGCAGTTTTTAATTCTTTTTGTTTTTTGAAAGCCGGGAGGATAGAGTATGGAGCTGGAGATCTAGCCGAAGAATTGGCCTATCACTACAACCATATCTTCTGGAGAGATAAGATTGCCATTTAATAGAAGCACTGAGACAGACGGCGAAGGGAGTCTTCCATCGATATGCCGGACCTTTCGTCACACTACTTTAGGGGGCGTACAGCTAGTGTTGATATATAAGCTCTCTAAGAGGAAGCCTACTTTTCCGCTTGGTCAATCTAGCTCTGACTCGAGATATTTTATAATCTATCAGACTATCTATGGTTGGGAACCTACTAAGCTTTGCCAATGTCCGCTTCCGATCACGTACCGCGGTGGCACAGTCGGCATTCCACCATGGCACAGGGAGGTGTCGTGGGTGACCCGACGACTTCGAGATGGTAATTGACGCCGCGTGAAAAAAGGTATATTTCGTATTTCTTTCTCGAATGTTTCCCTCTTAGCTCGGTGATTAGCCAGCGAGGAGGGCGGGCAACGTTCAGGTCGGGAATATCGAATTTGACCAGAAGTGGTCACTACCATCCAGGACGCACCACTCAAAGATTGTAGAATGAGAGGGACTGCAGAGAGCCAGATCTACGGACGAGATAGTGTTTGAAGTCAGGGAAAAGTGTGTGCTTTCGTCAGTATTTAGAAGCATTACGTTCTGGTTGTCAATAATATTTTCAAGTATATACTCTCTCAGGCACGCCCCTGTGCCATCGCAGGCAGGATTGTGGGCAATAAAATCCCCCACAAAAAGGGGCGGGCAACTGAGAAAACACCTCTTCCAGTTCTTCTTGTGACACGACTTGTCCAGGCGGGATATAGACGTTGCAATTAGTGATAGAAATAGTGCGGAAGTTCACAAGAACGCAAGATATCTGAAGAGTACATCTATTTCTTTACACACCAGGGAGTCTGTGACAAAAGTAGAGACTCCGCCATGGGTCCGGAGGCCATCTTCAATGTCTTCCTTGTAACAACAAAAGGCACGAAGATAGAGGGAGTGCTCAGGAAGGAGATGTGTTTCCTACAGGTAGATAACTATGAGTCTATGCAGAGACATTATCAGCTTTAATTCATCTAAACGAGAACGAACGCCATTGTGTTTCCACGGAAGGAGAGTCAATTTCTAGGTGTTATGTTTCTTTGCTTCTAGGCGAGTTTTGTGTCTGGTTTCTTTTCTATTACCTTTTCTGTTGAAGAGTGGTGCACGGGTTCAGGTGGGGCTCCTCGTTCCCTGCAGTGCCGTCTTCACTACTGCTAGAGAGAGAGAGTCGCATGTATTGGAACACCACGGTCTTTTGATACAGGCGACCTGGATCTAGAAATAGGGCATTTCGCCTGGGGTTTGTCAGCTTAATGCCTTCGTGTGTTTGTCTAACATTTACAGTTTTCTTTTCCTTTTTTGATTCAGATGGGACAAGGTATCTGGTATCTGCATCTCCGCCGATGTCTTCAAAGGACATCGGACAGGCAGCATCGCGCAGAGGTAGCTTTCGGTGTCCGAGTTTCGCAATTTAATTTCTTCTGGTGTTGACCCACGGTGTCAATAAAACTTCAAAGCATATGTACAGGTTACGCGTCTGGTACCGACGTCGTGCTCAGGAAAGGAAGCTTTCTATGAGACCCAGATCTTCTGGATTTCCCTTTTTTCAAGAAGATGGGGCACTAGTTTGAGTTCGATGGGTGCTTCCCAGAACAATTTACGCACCCTGGATCAGCGGAGCAGTTCGATTCGTTACACGATTCTTTTCTACAGTGAACGCAGACTGCGGCGCTCATGCAACGGGGCTGTGTATGGCCAAACCTCTGGCATTTAAAGTAGCGCAGGGGATTTAGTACATACTGCATGACATGGAGATTGTAAAAGCTACGTACTATTTTCTCAGGCAGAGATGGACGGTCCAAGGTCAATATCAGCGTTGAGGTAGGGGTGAGTACCTCATTCACTCTCCGCTGGATCTTGTAAATGTTAGACACACCAAAAGGTTGAAAGAAGGCCTTTAGGTCTTCTTCCTTTTCTGAGGCAAAGTTCTCGTTGTTCACCACACCCTTGCAGAGGTTTAAGGACGGGTGGCTGGACACATACCTGGAGACGTGCTATTTTCTTTAGATCTGAGATTTTGTTTATCTGTTTGTCAGTGGGACATTCGAAGAGGATTGTGCCGTTTCTCTGATGAACCACTGCCTGAAACTTGCGAAAGTTTTCTATTTTTCTGGCCAGTGTGATGGGACTTACACTCTTCATTGTTTCGTCATCGTTTCTACACAACATGACGAGGGAACGGGTCTTCGTTTGTTTATCAGTCTCTTCACAAAATAAATTATCTAGGTTCACATTTTCAGCTACACATCTCTTCCTTATGGAAGAAGTTGGGGGGGAAGCTTTGTTACCGACGAAGAGGATATCACATTCATCCCTGTGGTCCCCACCCACCACGGAGACCAACAAGGGGACACTCCATCGAAGTGCCAGGGTTGCCATGGGGATCTAGTGGAGAAATAACAGAGCGCTGCACTGCCGTGGATCCCCCTCGCTCACTCTAGAGTTGGGTACAGGTACCTAGTTCATTCTTATGATGTTCAGAAAGTTAGCAGGTTAGTGTATGAGTCCGGGATTTGTTCGCAGTGAGAGACCAATTCTTCAACTATGTCTTCTGGTGAGGTGAGATTTTGATTGATTGATTGATTAGGTTTATAGGGCGCTTCAACTGCTACGGTCATTGGCGCCCATGTCAAAGTATTTATAAAACAAATAAAATGAAGTTATATTAAAAGTGTTGCTGATGTAGTTTACCAGCTAATTTAAAAGCATATACATACCCTAAAGAGGAGAGCTACAATTACGCATAAAAGATATAAGTAGATAAAAATAAAGTTCAAAAACGTAAAGCTGAGGCCAGGAAAACATAAAAAATTATATTACCCTTATATGTCAAATGAAAGTATATATTCCGCATTCTCTCAAGAAACAAAAAAGCTTTGAGAGCGCGGGCTCGTCATCTCCGAGCACCTCTCGTAGAGAGTTGCCCAGACCATGTCTTCGTCGACTGCCAACAAATTTCAAACAATGAAGGAGGACGTGTTCCACAGAAAGAACCGCCCTGCATGGATCACAGGTAGGAGGAGATTCACCTCGAATGAGAAAACTGTGAGAGAAGTGGCAGTGTCCGATACGAAGACGGGTTAAAATAACCTCCTCACGCCTGGAAGGTCGGGATGAGAAACGCCAGGAATTAACAGAATCTTTTATTGCACTTAGTTTATAGGTGGTATTGTGCCACTCTGTTTGCCACGCTCTAAAGATGGATCGTTTTAAAAAAGCTTTAACATCGGACGATGGTACAAAAGGAAAGTCAACATGAGTATTCTCCGTCGCCGATTTCGCCGCCCGGTCAGCCAGTTCGTTCCCCATGATTCCAACATGGCCTGGGACCCAACTCAATACCAGATCATAGTGGCGAAGCAGAAGGCGATGAACGAGGTTTCGAATTGATTCCGTCAGATAGTCTGAGGAAGAACGGGATATAGCTTGTAGTGAGCTGAGAGAATCGGAACAGAGAACTGCTCGGCGCAAGGTCGCTGACTCGATGTATTTTAGAGCTTCAAGAATTGCATACATTTCAGCAGTGAAGGTACTGCACTGAGAATGTAGCCGATATGATTTGGTCACTCTGATACAATAGAAACTACATGCCACTCTGTCGTTGAACAATGAACCGTCTGTGTATAGGAATACATGATCTGGATAGGCTACCCTCATTTCCTGAAAATGCATCTGGTAGGCAAGAGGACTAGTCGTTTGTCAGGGAAGATTAGATAGTCTGAGGTCAATATTCGGTCGGAGGAGTTTCCAAGGGGGAATGGGGTGACTTGGTGGTTTCAAAGGGGTGGGAAGGTCAACATTAAGGTCCCGCAAAAGATTACGCAATCGGATACCTGGAGGCTGAGGCAGAGATCGAAGAATATATGTTTCATATTCCGGATTGATAATTATTTGGCGACAAGGATGATTAGAGTCCTGATACTTTAGCACCGTAAGATGCTAATAAAATATCCCGCCTTCTTTTTAAAGAAGACTCACCAGCCTCAGCTAGAAGGCACTCAATTCGGCTGGTGCGGTACGCACCTGTTGATAGACGGATACCAGCGTGGTGTATACTATTGATGGGTCGCAGAGTGGAGGGAGCTGCCGAGCCATACACTTCACTACCGTAATCCAAAACTGAGCGGATGAGTGATCTATATAACCGCAATAGGGTAGTACGGTCGGCACCCCATGATGTGCCATTTAGCATTCGAAGAAGATTAAGGGGGGAGACATCTGGTTTGTAGTCCACGGATATGAGCACGCCACGTGAGTGACTTGTCAAAAGTAAGCCCCAGGAATCTGGCAGATTCCACGAATGGAAGCAGATTTCCTCCCAGGTAAAGGACTGGATTGCTGTGTAAATGATATATCCTACAGAAATGCAAACCCATTCATTTAGTGGCAGAAAAATTAAATCCTGTTGTCGTGCTCCATTCGTGGAGCTTGTTCAGCACTATTTGGAGTTGCCTCTGTATTACACTGATGCTGCTGGATGAACAGAAGATGGAAAAATCATCCACAAACAACGATGCCTTTACAGGACCACGCACAGTCGACGCTATACCATTGATGGCTATGGCAAACAGAGTGACACTAAGGACTGATCCTTGGGGAATACCATTTTCAAGAGGGTGACTACGGGAAAGCCTGTCACCCACACGAACACGGAATGATCTGTTCGAGAGGAAGTTTTGGAGGAATAGAGGGAGCTTCCCCCTAAATCCCCAAGAGTGCAGGGTTTGCAGAATGCCGTGCCTCCAAGTGGTATCGTAGGCCTTTTCTATATCGAATAATATGGCCACAAGATGTTGTCTCAAGACGAACGATGTAGAAATAGCTGTTGCCAGCAAAATGAGGTGGTCCAAGGTTGACCGGTTTTTTCTAAACCCGCTTTGGATTGGCGTCAACAAATTTTTGTACTCCAAGGTCCACACCAGCCGCTGATTCACCATGCGTTCCAGTACCTTGCATACACAGCTTGTGAGGGAAATAGGTCGATAACTTGATGGCAGTGATCGATCTTTCCCTTCCTTGGGAACTGGCACGATGATGGCTTCTCGCCAAAAGGTAGGGATGGTCTGCTTTTCCCAGATCCAGTTATACAGCCGGAGAAGAAATTGCGTGGCTGTTTCTGGAAGATGTTGTTGCATTAAATTGTCAATTTCGTCTGGACCTGGTGTGGTACTTGTCGCAAGCATCAGAGCAGAGCGCATTTCATACATTGAGAAAGGAGTATTGTAATCCTCATTTGCTCGGGTCGAAAAATCTAAAGCGCGGTTTTCCATTCTTTCTTTAAGCAAGAGGAAGTTGGGAACATAGTTTGCCGAACTCGACATACTTTCATAGTGAGAGGCAAGTTCCTCTACAATAGCGTCTCGAGCTGTGATCATTTGACCATTTTTGAGAAGACCTGCCACTAAGTTTGGGGAAGGATATCCTTTAATTTGACGCACCTTCCTCCATACCAGACGTGGTGGCGTATGGCAATTCAGAGAGGAGATTTATGCTCTCCATGATGCATTTTGACTTTCTAGAATGGTTCTTCTCGCCTTCGCTCTACACCTCTTATAGTCAATAAGGTTATTCGCAGTTGGATAATGTTTAAGACGCGCCAACGCTTTCTTGCGAGCACGAACAGCCCTTGAGCAATCCAAGTTCCACCACGGAACGAAGGGGTGTCGCGATTTGCCGGTCGACTTGGGAATTGCAATGTCCGCAGCTTGTAGTACAGCACGGTTAAAGTGTGCTGCCATTTCTTCCACACTGACAAACTCGCCCTCCGATAGACTAACGTTCGCTTGAAATGTCAGCCAGTCAGCACGTCGAACACACCACTGAGGGGGGCGCGCCAACCCACGAGCAAGTCCATCAATGTGGACGATAACGGGGTAATGGTCGCTTCCGCACAGGGCGTCTAGGATGGACCATTGCAGGACAGTTGCAAGAGAAGGGCTGCAGAGTACTAGATCGATACACGTGCTCGAATTTGTGGCGACGGCAAAATGAGTGGGCTCACCGGAATTTAGAATAACCAAGTTCGCCGTGTCTATTACTGATTCTAATACACTGCCTCTCGGACAGGTGCGGGAAGAGCCCCAGAGAGGACTATGGGCATTTACATCCCCGACAACCACGAACGGAGAGGGCAGTTGGTTTATCAAGTCCAGAAGTTCATGAGCAGATACTGTTAGTCCTGGAGGGATGTAAATATTGCACACCGTGAGTGTGAGGGATGGGAGGTGCACCTGCACACACACTGCTTGAAGGTCAGTCTGAACAGGCACCTCTGTAGACAGCAGCGAATCATGTACCAGTGAAGCAACTCCGCCATGGGCACGGAGACCATCATCCACATCAAACCTATAAGGGGGGGAAACCACGAAGAGACAAGGGTCGAGGCGCGGTGAGGTGAGTCTCTTGGAGGGAGATTATTAAAGGGTTGTGACGGGATAACAGAAGTTTAAGATCGTCCCGTCGCGAGGAGAAACCATTCATGTTTCATATGAGAGCCATGATAAATTCAACTTTCTTTTTTCCTCCGACGTTGGGATCCGGATGCGCGAGACTCCTCCTCAACGGGAGCCTCCTCCGAAGCCGAGACCTCCCGGGCACTGCCAGGGGGGCTGGATGCTCGCTCAGTGTGGGTATCGGAAGGAGTAACACGTGGCTTTGATGAGCCTTTCGTGGTCGTGTCTGAGGCAGATTTTCGGTTAACATTTTCTGTGGAAGGGGGGTTGGATATGTGTTTTGTCGACTGCAACGGCTGAGTTTTTTTGTCGATCTTATATTTTGTTAGGATGATCACTCTCCCACCTGGGAGGGGAGAGGCATCCACTGGGAGGACCACTGGAGACACCTGGCATGCGAAACTCACTACTTGGGGAGTAGCTCGTTCCGTTTGGCAGCCCATTGCTACCCTCGGTGTCTTTACTTTCACGGCATCGAAGGAGCGAGAGAGATCAACAGGGTTCCTCGCCTGGTACCGACGTTTGGCCTCAGGAAAGGACACTTTTTCAACTGCTCGAATCTTCTGTATGGCACGTTCCCTCAAGAAAGTAGGACATTGCTTGTAATTGGCGGGGTGGTCACCTTCGCAGTTTACACAATGCGGTGTAGTTGCACAGGGTTCAGGTTCGTGCATAGTTTTCCCGCACTTACCGCACACTGGGTTATCTGCCATGCACCGCTGCTGTGTATGGCCGAACCTCTGGCACTTAAAACACCGCAAAGGGTTTGGGACATATTGCCGTACGTGAAGATTATAGAAACCGCACGAGATCTTTTGAGGGAGAGTTGGAAGATTAAACGTGAGAATAAGGGTGGAAGTGGGGATTTCTCGCCCATGCTCCCTCCTCTTGATCCTATATACTTCCGTCACTCCCTGGCTCTTAAAAAAGGCTATTAAATCTTCTTCACTCTCCGCAGAGAAGTCTTCATGGTTGACACAGGTTAAGTGTTGGGTGAGTGGTCACTTTCACTTGGAGGCCGGCAATCTGCTTGGTTTTCATTATCTTATCTATTTGGTCATCTGAACGTGCTTCAAAGAGAATGGTACCATTCCTTTGTCGCACCACAGCTTGTAGTTTCCCGTAAGTTTCTTCAATTGCGCGCGCTAAACGGACAGCACTTATCATTTTAAAGGATTTTCCTTCCTCAGCGCATTCCATGAGGAGGAATCTAGGTTTCTTTGGCCTCTTCTTCTTCTTTCGAAAAGAAACTATTCAGATCAATAGTTCGTTCCGGACATCGCCTCTTCCTTGCGGTAGAGGGCGGGGTAGAAGGTTAAGTATCCATGAGATGGATATCAGATTCATCCCCATGGTCCCCACCCACCACGGAGCCCAACAAGGGGACACTCCATCGGAGTGTCAGGGTTGCCACGGGGATATAGTGGGGGAATAACAGCGCTGCACCACCGTGAATCCCCCCGCTCACCCTGGAGTTCAGTACAAGACCTAGTCCAAGCCGATTGATCGGGAGTGGGTTAGCTCCCGACCGCCCGTCTAGAAGAGTCCGAGGCCAAAGCAAGCGTATTGAAGCCTACAAGGAATGTTCCCCAAAATACGTAACAACGTATCCCTAAGTGCAAAGCAAAACGTAGCACAAGGTGAGTACTGGGGAAACAAACAGACCCCTCAACCGCCAGGACACACATTCCCTTCGACACGGGTCGCCATGCACGGCAAACACATGGGTGGGCGTTCAGCATACAGAGAGAGCCAGTGAAAAAGAAGAGGGAGAAGAAAGGAAACAGGATGTTATAAAATAATGAGAATGAATAATGGGGAGAAGAAAAATGACTTGTGAAAGAAAGGAATACTTGAGAGCCCTCCCTGCATCCCCCCGTCAGGACGTGGACCGACCCACCTCGACGGGGAGGTGAGATTTCCATTTACCTGAAGCCCTCAGGGAGTCTTCCCTTTATCTGTAGCATCCTTCGCCATACTACTTTAGGAGGGGCATAGCAAGAAAGTGAAGAAATATAGACAATCCAGAAAGCGGCATTACTTTGTCGTATGACTAATCTAGCTCTGGATCGGGACCTTTATACATCATCAGGATTTTAGTGGTTGGAAACCTATTGGGATTTGGCAGTGCCCGCTACCGATCACGCACTTCGGCGGCACAGACGGCATTCCACCACGGCACAAGAGGATCTCGTGACCCCGACGACTTCGGAATGGGAATTGAGAATGCATGAACAACGGCATCAGTCAACTGGGCTACCATAGCATTGATATCTTTGGGCATGTTCGCATTTCTTTCCCGAATGCTTTACAATCAGCTCGATGGTTTAACCAACAAGGAAGGCAACGTTTTGGTCAGGAATAACGAAGTGGACCAGAGTGAGGAATAGGTCACATCCTGCAGATCACCAAGAACAGTCCACTCAAACATGGTAGAAAAAGAGATCAAATGTAGATGGCAAGATCTAAAGACTAGAAAGTGTTTGAGACCACAGAAAAATGTGTCCGTTCGCCAGTATTCAGAAGAATTAGGTTCTTTGCTCAAGAATAATATCAGGTTCTTGTACCGTCTCAGGCGGATTGTGGGCATTAAAATCCCCCACAATAAGAAAGGGCACAGGTAACTGGGAAAAACCTCTTCAAGTTGTTCTTGAGACTCTTGTCCAGGTGGTATGTACACATCGCACACCGTTAGCGAAAAGGATGGCAGATTTATCCGAACGCATAGTGTTTGAAGGTCGGTTCGAACGCTATGTTCGTAAGAGAACAGGGAGTCACGGATAAGTACGTGACACCATCGTGTGCACGAAGTCCGTCATTTTGATCGAACCGATAAACCCAAAGGCCGCGATTTTTTTTCCAACGTAGATGACCGAAATGTAGGGGGCGGGAGGTTCGATCAAAGCGAATCTTGAAGTAGGAAGATGTTGACTGGTCTTAGAATACGAACGTTTGTTTTGAAGCGATATCTCACCCTTGATCGATTTCTAATGTGGGCTCTGCAGAAGCAGAGACTTCTGAGAAACGTCGATGGCTCCGGGCGTTGTTTACTCGATACCTTGGCCCAACGCACTTTCCACACACTGGGCTCTCTGACATGACTGACTGACTAAGAATGAGGGTCGAAGTAGGGATCGTTTTCCCAGGTTCCTTTTCATGCTGTACTGCTGAGTGCTCCCTGACTCTTGGAGGTATTCGTCGCTCTCCCGAAAAGAAGTGGTTTACTCTCATAGAGATTAAGGGTTGGATTCGTGGTCTCTCACACCTGGAGACCGACAATCTACTTGGTTTTCTGAATCACCCAATCACACTGAGGATCAGTGCAAGATGTAGTCCAAGCCGATTGATGAGGTTAGCCTCCGATTGCCTGAATAAAAAGTGCTTGGGCCAAATACGTGTATTGGGACATGCAGTGCAGGGCCTTCCCACTGTCACTAGGACTGGCCGTGGTTCGCAAAGTGAACGTAGATATATTGAATCTACCTGCAAGTACCTTCAAGATGGCATTCGAATAAGTATCAACAGACCTCTCAATTCCCAGGTAACCCATTCCCTCTAACACGGGGCCCCATGCACGGCAAACGCATGGGCGAGCGTTCAGCATTCAGAAGAGGCTTATGAAGAAAAATGGGTGAAATATAAGTTCCTTCCCTGCAAATTCCCATTAGGACATGGACCAACTCACATAGACATCATTGAAGAGCAGCAGGTGTTTTTAGTAAAGATGATCATACAAGCAAATGCCGTATTATATCCGACGGAGATAGAAAAATTAACAACAGATCGTGAATTCCAAATGCAGTGGGAAATACTCTGGAACCAAAGACCATGATTTTGCGAGAATTAACTGGGACTCTACACATCATACCCAGAGGCCTGGTTAAACATCTGAGCATTCAGCCGTAATGCCAGACATGCATACCAACTGCGAAAACCAACAGTATAATCCAGCTCATATCCAGCGTATGTACCTTTGAGTATCCTATGTTCTTGGGTAAGGCTCGAATACCATGATGTTGCAACCGGCCCTAAGCCATGAAGAACGGTGTGTATGTGGTGGTATGCTAAAAACTGCAACTCTGATTCGCCAACTTGAAGGTTGTGGATGCTTTTCTACTGTATCGCTAAACGCTACTCCATTACTTTTTAATACATAGGCCAAATAAACCACTTTCTGCCAAGTATTTATGTCAGATCAAACTAAAAACTAGCTGCAGTGACACGCTCAATTTATTTATGTTTTTGATAATTACACTTTTTATAGAAATTCTACAGATATGAATTAATATTTATGAATCTTCACTGAATTTGAAATTGTATTTTAGTAACATTAAAATTGGATTCAGAGAATGAAACTTCTTAAAATATTGCACGAGGCAACTTTTCAAAATATTACTGCTCCACACAAATTCTCTGATATGAATGAGACACGCCAATTAATATATAATTATTTAAATTATTCTTTCCAGAGGATTTTACACTTATAGAGTAAAATCATTTCTTACCGTCCAAATTTGTTGGCAATCATTCCTCCACAAAAGCCACCGAACATGCCTCCAATGGCAAATATCGATACTGCCAAGGAATATAGCAACTTCACGGTATCATCAGTCATATCCTCACCATAGCGATGCTTGTACACATCTTTCATAAAATTTTCAATGTTCTGCGAAAAAAAACAATATATTATAAACACCAATTAGAAAGGAGAGAAGAAATACATAAAATAACAATTACAAACAACCCTGATATTATCCAAGATACACTACAAAAGCTGTAAGTACTAATTTAAATCCATTGCGTATCGAATCCTTAAAACATTGCATAAGATTGATAATTGTCTAGAAAGTATTCTTGAACTGCAATAATCATAATTTCTCGTCAAAAAAAATACTTCAATGCGGAAACACGTAATCGGAGGGTACTCTCGCGTCCATCCAGCATGGATAGGGATATAGGCACTACCGGCCAGGTATGGAATGGCTGGGAGGAAAGCTCTCAATTATTTTACGTAGCCACGGTGTTGAAGGAGACGAAGTACCGAATTTTTAAAAAAAACTAAAAGAAGTCAGAATAACAAATAACTAATATATAGTATTTTCTTACGCTTCTGATACTGGACACTTGTACATTGGGCCACTTTTAACATGCGCGTGTTTTCCTTCTTTATTGCAGGAAAGTTTTTGCTTTTTTTTTTTTTTTTGCTTTAATGGAAACGCAAACTATGTTGTTTTATGACAATTCTTGCTTTTTCCATTTTGTATGTCAATTTAAAATTTCGAGCATAAAAAATATGTAAAGTGACACCTTATACAAAGGCACCTTGCACCAGGAATTATTATGAACAAGGAATAAATAAAGAAAACATAAGAGGGTGTTCATGAATACAAGGGGAAAGCAGGTGTAAATTTCTTATCAAACAAAGTTCTACATAAAAAATAGTCAGTTTCGAATAACTTTGTTTTCACATTTTTGGCAGGAGCACTTTTGTTTCAACCGTGCTCTTGCGTTGAAAGAGCAAAATTTTGATTTCCTCTGGAGACTCGACAATTTCCGATCCTTTCCTGGCTTTCAGCCACCTTTCCGCACTTTTCATTCTCCAGCTCTTCCTCAATGTTATGTCTTCAACCGATTGTGGCGATGTAGTTCAAGTGGATGTATGAGGTATAATAAAGGATCAAAAGCTGTTCTGGCATTAAATATAAATGTTGGCGTAGGTAAGGCCACTCATTCTTATACGTGGAATGCCGCCAACAAAAATTACCAATATACAAACATTGAATATAGAAACTAAGTGACTGAGAACTTATTCTTCGGTTAAAGATTTCGTAAATACTAAAATATGGTGATTGATGTCAGTATATGGGATTGATGTAAGATTTTAAGCGCCGACAGATTCCATTTTTACTTTCCCATTTTTACTTTTCCATTTTTACTTTCTCGCTACCGCTTACGCAGTAGAAAGGTATGTAATGCTGCGAGAAAAGCGGCGAATTTTCTCTCATTTTTCTTTAGCTAAGTTACTGTTCTTGTATTCATAGACAGCATTCATGACAGATTAATTGTAATCGTGGGTATTATCCACGGCGATATGTGAATTTGTTTTTCTGCTATGACGTTTTGCATATTTAATTCATTTAGTAGTTGTTTTCTTCTCTTGTATAAAGGTATTTAACGAGGATGACTATTACGGGTTTTAAGCAGTGGAGATGAGATGTCAAGGTACATACATTATAGTATTTATAGACGGGGCAGCTTCAATAATATATAACAGGCCAGGGATCTTCGGTGACCTGATATAGGTACTTCGACTTCAATAAGAATGCTTCCTATTGTAATATGGAAGCATCCAGTACAAATTCCGAGACGAAGAGTATGAAATGGATCAAGTTTCTTCCACTCCTCATTACTAGATTGATAGATTAAGGACGCTATTGACACAAATGAAAAATATAATTTATTTTTCTCAAAGATTTCATTTCACTTTAACGCGTGGTTTCCTATTAAAAAGGGAAAATTAAACATTTCACGAAAAAGTAATACTTGGATCAAACAAGGAATCGTGTAAAAACAAACGTACACTCTACTTTATTTCTAAACATCATAACGTATTACCCGGTTTCCATGTCTATTTCGAGAATATAAAAGAATTGTAAGGAAAATAATAGTTCAGGCAAAAATAATGAAAAACAATGAGGATATTTTGAACGCTAGAAACAAAACTAAAGCAATGTGGAAGATCGTAAAAAATACGACCACGTCATCACGACATTTCGTAAAGAATGTTGTTTTAAAGGATAATGAAAGAGAAACCAGTAATCCAGAAAAAGTTGCGAATATCTTCAACCAAGACTTTTCTAGAATTGCGGTTGATCTCACGAAGGGAATAAAATCACAAAATTCAACATCATATGCTTCTCAAAAAAATTTCGGCACAATGTTTATTTCCGAAACTTCTTCCAAGGGAATCCTCAGAATAGTCAATAAACTAAAAAACAAATATTCATCTGGTTCAGATGAATTTCCGGATTGTTTATTAAAAACGTGAGTACCAGCCATTATACACCCATTAACTCACATTTTCAATGCTTCCTTGTGCACAGAAATATATCCAGATATTTTCAAAACAGCAAAAATTAAGCCACTTTTTAAAAAAGGCAAACAAAAATGAAATTCAAAATTACCGGCCAATTTCTCTTTTGTCAGTTTTCTCAAAAATATTACAGAGACTTTTCTCTAGGCTAATGGAAACTTTTCTCAGGAAAAACGAAGCGTTTTCAGACCCACAACACGGATTTACAAAATCAAAATTTACGGAAACTGCCATTTTTTCTTTCCTTTAAACTGTTTCTATACAATTAGAGACTATACTGATCGTCAAAAAGAAAAATAATGTTTACTTCAACAAAACAATGATAGTACAATGAATTAGTTTACATTTGCATTGTATAAGTTTTAAAAAAGGCTTAAATGCCTGTAACAAGTAATGTACTTCAGCTTCCAGGTCAATGACCCCCATCTCGATCGGGTTTTGTCCAGTTTCCCTGATCCATTGAGCAAATGCTGAGATGGCCCCTTGATTTGCTTCTGGACGTAAATGTAGCTTCACTATGCGCACGTTTTGTTGAGCTTTTCTTTTGCTTGTAGTGGTAGTAGAGCTTAGGGTGAGTTTCTATTTTTTAGCAATAGAGAAAAATCAAATCCGTTCGTTTACCGTTACAAATAAGTTTTCTATAATTCGGCAACGAAAATATCTAGTTTTTGAAATGTTAATCTCTCGCTTTTTTAAATTATTTATTATTATTATTATTATTTCATCTTTCAACTATTAATAGTTAAATAGTTGGGAAGGGATTCTGAAACTCAGGAAAGCGTGCGCAAATGATTTTCTCTCCCCATACGTCACATACAGTTTTTGACTAAATAAATAAAACCTATTTTAGATAGTATCAGAGCTTTGTAGGTTATATTAGAAGAAGCACCTATGTATGATTCCCAGTTGTTTATGGACAGACATTTAAGAATATATAATATTTTAATAATAGTTTAAAGATATTCTAATAATAAATAATTTAAGAATATTTTTATTCTTCAATTAGTTTTCGTAGACGATTTTTCCACGTTTATTTCGTATCAAAATGGAGTTGCAGAAGATTCACGTTCTTAACAAAATTGAGAGATGGGGTTCTAAATCTGGGTTGTCGCGTAACAGTTTCGCTAGATTTTGAAAATGCCTAACAATCAGTTCTTCTGGACGAGTATAAATCCCGTGCTTCGGACCAATAATATATTTTGTTTGACACTGCTGGCATAATTTATGGAGTGGCAGCGAAAGATTTTTTCACAAAAAAGGGTTGTATTACCCGCGTGTTTTTGGAACATAAATGGAGATCGGATGTTCTTGTCTATATCATTGATTGCGGGATGAAATTGTTACAATAGCAGATGCATGTGTAACTCGATTGACAGGATGGTTGTCATGGGGCAGTCTGCCATTTACTCGTACTCATCTTTTGCGGTCTACGTGAAGTTTCTAATGAATTCTTTCATTCATACTTTTGATTCCAGTCATCTGAAGAATTTTCAGGATTCGTCGGTCCATGCTTTGTCCGACACTTTTTCTATAGACAAACAACCACTTTTACATACTGGCTATTCGTGAATGCTTCTTAGATGTGTATTTATACTTATTAAATGTGATATGGTGAAAAGTTCAAATCTGTCAAATCAAATTTAAGTCATGTCAAAATGCCAATCAATGGGTTTTAGGACATTTTAATTAACTTCTGATGTTCTAATTTGTTTGAACAATATTATATCATGCATATGAACTACAGCCGTATACCACTTAATCACGATCAAGGGCCGATAAGCATAGCCAACACACATTTCCAGTACATATTTAACTACGTATCATTCGGATAGTCCGTAACAACAATTAATGTATTCTAACTGCGATGTAATGGCAGTTTATCATAACTGACTAGACTATTAATATTTTGCATTCTCGTATACTATTCGCAGCAACTCCAATTTATGTTATGCCGATTTCGGAAAAATGCCGATTTTTCGACAAATGTTTTGAGGGTTGTTTTAACAGAAAAAGTGGTTTTCTGATTTACGTCTTTCAGTTAATAAGCGCTTAGCAAATATTAGAAGGTTTGCCACAGAAAAGCTTAGGGTCTCCAGTTATGTTCACTCTTTGGAATCATGCAAAATGCGGAATGCGGAATGTTCGCACGGGGACAAGTTGTTCAGTGCATACTTTCTCTAGGGCTGAATGGAGGTTTAATACACTTTTCAAGTATACAAAAGAAGAACGGTCCATAAGTTTGGTACTGATGGATAGGAAATTATCCTCTGGGAGCACACAAAACAATAAAAAACGAAAAATGTACAATTTTCTAAACTATAAAAAGCCACACAAGGAAACATGCTACCTCCAAACACTCAATGGCTGCATGCAATCTGCAACACACATTTACGTCCAAGTATGCCATAAGTAACAAAATTACATATTTTTAAAATTTGTATTACATTATTGGGGATTTAGCTCTTTGCACTCCCACTACGTGGTATGATGACTCAGATGTACAAAATATCGAATTATCGAGATTTTGTAATTTCCGATATATTGTCTATTACGGTATGGGCAATGTATTTTGTAGGATACATAGAATTTGTAATGAAATATTTATTATTATTATATTATAACTAATAAATATCTAGTTTTGAAAATACTAACATTTCTACATTTCTTAATTAAAAACAATATACAAATATTTTCTTCTATCATATTTTTTTTATAATACGGTAAGACACGAATATTCATTCACGTACAATAACAATGCCATGTTATTGTAATGTTCAAAGTGATTTAAGCACTATCAAAGAAATGTAAAAATGTCTAAGAATGCTCCGTCATTCCTTTAATGCAGACCATCTCCGTGCGTGCACGTGCACGCGCGGATTATCCCGACGATTCTAAGATATTTCTCTAAGTCTAAGACATTGTTTTTGAATTTTTAGCGCTGCAATCTACGAAAGGCTGCGTTAAACTCATGCCTCAGCACTATCACCTCAGTCGACGCCAAAAAAAACCAACAATGATGACAGCTAAATATGACGACAATGAGGCGACTACCGGTCCTCAGGCAACAAATCACACAGATTGCAACAGATTATACAGCCCAAACGCCGCTGTTTACCGTGTGCGATGCACGACTGCAAAAGGAAAGGTTCATCGACAGTGTTGGCACACCATGGAATATAGAGTAATTTTGTTATGTTAAGCACATACAATATTACAAAAGGAAAAACTCCATTTTGTAAGATAATTTAACTACAAAATTATAATCTCTCTCATTAAATTTTCATTCTCTCTTCTAATTAAACTCTCATGTTCGGGCCCTGATATTGAAAAAGGGGATAAATCCTGTTGCTAAATATTGAAAAAATTCTGTAACACATAGCGTATCCAGAATTCATGTTTTGTGGTTCCTTGGTACTGAAAAATTGATGAACGGCAAAACGTGTGTTCAACGCCAGCGCCTAAATCGTTCGGCTAATTTTCTACAAAAGTAATATTCCCCAATCGATTATAATGAACGCGAGACTTTGAGAGCTTCAAACGAATATTTTGATTTTTGTGGGGAATTTACATAGTCTCAAAAAAATTTTAAAATTTTCTCAAAAATAGTAACACATTTTTCTGTATCAAACTTTGTCTTCGGATAGCGTAAACGACGCTTAAGAGAATGGTGAAAGTCTCATGTTCGTTGTAATTATCGATGTTTTGTAATTTGCAAAAGTGCCATTTTTTTGGCGTCTTCCTACAACTGTAATATTGAAGGAAGAGATTTTTTTCTTAATTAAATATGTTTCTTTAAGTCGCATCTTTAGATAAATTAATGCTGAATTTTTCAAAAATATCAATAGTTTTCATGTAATTTGGTGAGAAATCTATGCTAAGAAAACTGTTTTAAATCAAAAGTCGCTGCAAAATTTTTCTTAAAAAGTTTGGGGAGCATAATAGTTCAAGCAGCGTATCGACAGCGACTCTGCGAATGCGCCCTATATTAAGCAATCAAAATTTTACTCCGAAGTCGACAATCAGAATAACAGTGTACTTGATACTTGCAAATTACGCTAATGACTTACCGACACTAAAACAGTGTTTAGAGGTTTGGAAATGCGCACCCAGTTCCCGAGACACACAGGCATGCGGACACGCACGCACGCGGACACGAACGCAAGCGGACACGCACGCAAAAGGACACGCGCGCAAACGGACACGCGCGCAAACGGACACGCGCGCAAACGGACACGCGCGCAAACGGACACGCGCGCAAACGGACACGCGCGCAAACGGACACGCGCGCAACACGCGAAACGGACACGCGCGCAAACGGACACGCGCGCAAACGGACACGCGCGCAAACGGACACGCGCGCAAACGGACACGCGCGCAAACGGACACGCGCGCAAACGGACACGCGCGCAAACGGACACGCGCGCATACGGACACGCGCGCAAACGGACACGCGCGCAAACGGACACGCGCGCAAACGGACACGCACGCAAACGGACACGCACGCAAACGGACACGCACGCAAACGGACACGAGATCTTCACCATTCACGCTACATGAGGACACAGTTAAATTAATAAAATTGGAGCTGTTCAACCTCGCGATCACAATCGCTTCCAGGGCGCACCCCCTAATTGCATTCTACCCGCGTGGCCATTCGCCTTCACAACAGGCTTTCGTCTCTCCTCACAGAGCCCGCCCCCAGAGCATTCCAGCATGCAGTTGCGTATTGAAAGAAAGCACAACATATAAATGGGCAATGAAGTTTTTTACGCGGAGTGTCTTCGCGCGGGCCTTTTTCTCGCGGCTCCGTCACCGCCGAAGCACGTCCTTTCGAAACAAACTCCTCTTTGAGCCTCTGACCGCTGCTCCCCGGAGCCGCTCCGGCGCCATTATCAAGGGGTGGGGCCACCCCGGCGCGCGGCCGGGTTTCACCCTCCCATCGCTTCACTGGCCACCGACCGCAAAATGTATACATTTCTCAGAATCGCTACGAGCCTCCCTTGCCACTACAGCACTATTATGGCGTCTCGTCAACAAAGAGATGCAAATTGGTAACGCGGACGCGCCCGCGTGGCTACACCGCTCCTTTTTTATGTGCAAGCCGGATGTCGCGGTTTCCGTGAGAGCAAAATCTCCAAAAACAACAAACGGTAGCCGCCATCGCGGGCACCTCACGTGACACCGCCTGAGCATCCGATCGCCGCCAATGTCACGTGACGCTCCTCTTCCCGTGACCGAAAACGCATCCCGCAAATAGCAGCCGATCAAAGGAACATCGCAGAACACCGCCTCACCATAGTTTCACGCTCAAAGTCACGGACTTTTATCCACGGACTCAACACCCCCAAATAATAAATACTGCAACTTCGCTCCCACGCGGGAGAGGAGACGAACATAACAGACTAACTCGAACAGAACCGACACTTCTACTCATTATGCAACCACTCACTAGTCAACAACTGTCAAACTGCTACGCAGAACTAACAGACGAGCAGACGCAAAAGTGCAACTCATTTCCAACTTAGGCATCAGCCTACATATTGACAGTTGACTAATCTGTCAACATCAACGGGCGAGTGTATCAATACTCGCTCCACTAAGCAAACAGCCCGCGAACGAGTCGGCTGTTCCTGCTTCGCCTACCAAGGCTTCGTCAATCAACCAGCGCGGCCAACAGGCCGCTAGCATTAAATTCAGCCACCACCTCGCCGAATTTATGGCAAACTTCGCAACCAGCTCCAGTCAACTGAGTCCGCGCCCATTCCAGTTCGCACCGCCGAATTGCCTGGAGCCAACCTCAGCCCTAACGGCATCCACACACTCAGCCGAGTGATTTAGGTTGGTGCTTGCAGTACAACAAACTGTAAGTAAAGTGAACTTCAAGAAAGAAGAGCATTCATAAACTTTCTAAACTTTCATTGTTCCTCCGGCATACTACGCACTAAAACAAGCAATTTGTATGTACGAAAATATTAAACCACAATTCATTATTGATTGATTGATTTTTTCGTGTTTCCGGGCGCGTCAACTGCTTTGGTCATTAGTCCCGTTAGTGTAGTGCATGTTTTTCTCGGGAGATCGCGGTGATCTTCCGCGCTGAATAGCGAGATCCGGCGCCGACCTACCGTCGGCTAGTGTGGTTTCCCCTAACAAGGACTCTCCCACCAGCGGGGCACCGCTCCAGCCGGAACAAGCTCTAAGCTCCCGACCGGTCTCCCAGAATGTGTGATAGTGTAGTGCATGTTAGTGTTGACACTAGCTGGAAAGCTAGTGTCGAAAATCCTGCCACCGTCAGGACTCGAACCTAGGACCTCCCGGTCAGAGGCGCTGTAGTGACATCAGTTGATGCACTGAGCTACCGCTCCCGGTACAATTCATTATTATTAAACAATCCCCTGAATCTCGTTCTGATCGCGTATGTAATCGCACTCACAGCATGACACCTACGTGTTATATGTGTTACAGGAGCCATTTTTGAGAAAAGTTTGAAAATGTTGTTGAGGCTCCATGTAAAATACCATCAAAAATCAAAATATCCGTTTGAAACTCCCAAAGCCTCGAGTTCGTTCATATCGATCATGGAATATCAATTTTAGAGAAATTTGACTGAACTGTTTAGGAGCTAGCGTTGACCACGGACGGACGGACGGACGGACGGACGGACGGACGGACGAAAAAAATACTCAGAAAAAAAGAAATTGTAATCTTCCCCACTAGTTACTCCAAATGGAAAAAAACAACCAACTGCTGATAAAAGCGAAGTGTTAGCTGACCATTTTGCAATAACTTCACGCCAAACCTCACTTCCCCGAACCCAGATCACACACAGATTCTAAAAGACGAAAACTATGTTGATCACAGGGAAAACGGCTGTTATGTGTAATGTGTGTAATGTTTCTTTGTATATTAACAATATATTTCTGTACCCCAGGTTTGAGACTGACCGGACGGAACATGATGTTAATAACGACATGTCAAGTGTACTAAAGGACAGAGAACAATGCAGGCGGTTTCTCAATTTTTGTAAGAGCATATATTTGTACGTACATAAGACAAATGTGTAAACTAGCTAATAATGTAATATGAATGTTCCTATCCAAACTGTCATAACTTTTTGTATGTACAGAACAAATAATGTCATTTTGTGTTGTCGCTAATAAACTTTTGAAGTTGATGCGACATACGAATTCGTATAACATAACATTCTATAACATAACATTTTTTTTCAGATTTTTACACAGTGTGGATGATAGTGAAAAAAATTAAAACCAGTTTAAACATTTGAAATTAACGCCAAAACGTGATTGGAAAAATTGTTTTCATCCATATTTACATACACGTTCAATCACGAGATATGAACTCGAAATCTTACATCGATTATTTACCAAATTCAATCGGAATATCCATAGAAAGCATATTCATGATGGGCTCTTGCGAATCGTATCCGACTTCACTCGATGAGCTTCAGGCACCAGTTTGCGTCGTAATACTAGCGGGATGTTGAAATGTCAAAATTATCACTTATAAGTCTTTGAAACAGAAACAGATAAGCTCTTTTTTTGGCCCCTTTTATTTCAATTACACCTTCATCGTGTTATTTTTGGTTGGTAACCGTTGAAACTTGTCACTTCATGGCACTTTCCAAATGTTTCTCAACACTTTTCGCTCTCCATGCAACATGGCGGCCAACTTCTCGTCTGGCTTTTAAAAAGAAGTGCCCGTGTTGTGACGTGGCTCGTGACGCGAACTGGTCCTGGTAAACGAGCAAAAATCGGTGTACCGGAGGGGCCCACCCATCTCTCTCCACCATGGGAATATCGGGAATGAAACGATATTACTGTAAACATGCGAACAGAAGTCGCATCCCAGGATGCGACTTCCGTTCGCACGTTTACAGACCACATAGCTGCGATCATTCATTCGTTGGCACAAGCTCGTTACTTGGCTAAAATGGTTAAACCGACAGAAATTTTGAAACGCGTCATTCCAGTTTTTGAAGAAGACAGTAACAATAAATGTTAATACCTACAACTGAGTAATTTGATTTTAGAGTAAATTCTCAATAGCAATCTTCTCTTTCTCTCGCACACAGTATCTCGCGCGCTCTCTCTCCCCTCTCTCTCTCGCGCGCGCTCTCTCCTCTCACCCCTCTTGCGCTCTCCCCCTTGCTCTCTTGCTCGCTCTCCCTTGCTCTCTCGCTCTCTCTCCCTTTCTCTCTCTCTCGCTTTCTTTCTCCCGCTTTCTCTCTCTCGCTTTGTTTCTCTCGCTTTCTCTTTTTCACTCCCTCCACAGCTGCACGCCAGTCTGCCACGGGACGCAGACAAGTTTAAGATCAGAGATACAACAATGTAATAGTAAGAACCTATTGTTAAATATTATGTGGATTAAAATTGGTCAAATGATTGAAAAGTTAGGAGCATGTGGACAATCATCACGGTAAAAGTAGTGTTAATTGTATTCTCATTTCTACTTCAACATCCTGATGGTATTTCCACAAAACTAATCTTATGATCTATTAAATAATAGAATTAGTAGTTGCCAAAGCACCTGAAAAATCCAACTACGCGCTTCACCAAGAAAAGTGCAGCCTGGCATCTCAGACAAAGTTAAGAGCATGAGTTTCCTATTATTCAGAAGCGAACATTTCTAGTTTTCAACGGTTACTAACCATTCTTTGTTAGTACTTTTATTCATAATTCAACAAAGTACTATATAGTAAAACAGTGAGGCAGGGATTTTGAGGGCCAAGATAATCTTTATTACTCGCTTTACACTGGAAAGAATTACTCAGCAATTCGCTTGTGGGTAGGGGGAGCAGTCGAACGCCGAAGAAACTTCGACTTATCTAAATATATTAATATAATTGAGTGTAAATAATAAGGAACAAGCAAAAACCATTGATCACATTGTGTCAGCTTGTCCAATACTAGCAAAGATCGAATACTTAAAATACTCGATAGGGTTTGAAGTTACTTCCACTGGTAGATCTGTAATGCCTTCGAAGATCCAAACACATTCTCCAAACGGTACGAACATTCACCAAAACCGGAAACGTCTGTTCGACTGTGCACAATATTGTACGAATTCAAACTGATCGGACGATAACAGCAAACACACCGGATATTGTAATCCGGGATTTGAAGGAAAAACGAGGTGTTGCTGAGCCGTGCAATCAAACCGTCGCGACGGTTTACGACGCGTCGTAAGCAAGGAGGCAGAGAAACTTCTTAAATACAAGAGTTTAGAAATCGAGATCAGCCGAATATGGGACGTAAAAGCACGGGACGTCATAATAGTTATCGAAGCTCTAGAATTTGTTCTGCAAAATATATGTAAGAACTTGTCAAAACTCCCTGGTCATTCAAAAGTCTGGACATTGCAAGACATTGCTTATTGAGAACAACCTACATTTTGCAGTATTGTAAAGACACCGACAGTCCGTAGATCTGCTCCTTAAAAAACTGGTTTCAAACCGGAGTAGACTTTGTAATTAACCTACTCATAACATTTTAGATTGAATTGGAATAATAATAATAATAATAATAATAATAATAATAATAATAATAATAATAATAATAATAATAATAATAATAATAAACAATAATAATGTCATGTCTAGATTTTTATAATGACCCGCATGTCTTCGTTGTACCAGGGCTCGGTACTTCTCACGGCGGCCCTGGATACAAAATTACACTATACTTTCCTACACTGTGTGAAAGAGGACTCAATCCCATCTACAGCTCGATCCTTCTTCGTGGCCGGCCGTGTGCGCGAAAGGAGAAGCTGGCGCCGAGTGGTGGGGGTAACGGCCAGCCTACGCATCCCCTGCTTCTGACGATCCATGCTGAAAACATGCGCTCCGACATGCATTCAATTTTCCTTATCAAATACTTACGCGTTGCCGATTAGTTATCGGAGGAAGCTGGTAGAGATGAAATTCCTAGATCCTCCGAAGGTCCGGCAAAGCCAGGGAGTTCACTTCCTTGTTCACATTCACTTATTTCACCGCTAGCTTCACTGTCACTATTATTACTAGTGTCACAGTCAATACCATCTTCTCCTGTAAAAATTACTTCTTGTCCATCAATAAACACTTCTCTTTCCGTGTATTCGTCTTCTATCTTTCTCACTTTCTCGCACCATTTCTTCCAATTCCCTGTCTTCTTCTGCAAGTTTCTTCATATCTTCCATACGAAATGTAACATTTTTCACAACACGATTTTTTACTGTCGCACACAGAAGCTCAATAGGATTGAGTTCTGGATGATAAGGAGGGAGTCGTAACACACTATGTCCAGCTTCAGCAAGAACCGCATCGAACCGTTTTGTAAAATTTATTTTGCGGTATATTTAACATTATTAAGTTATAAAGTGCTGGGACGTTTTGCAGTTTGGATTTTTTTATTGGTAATGGGGAACAAGCCCAATGCCCAAACCCCCAACCTGGAGGACCAGGGGTTTTATTTTCGAGCTACCCGTGCCCTAGAGGAGTTGTCTTCTCCATGACTTAAGAGGCTCCTCTCTCCTTTTCGGCGAGTCCTCTTCTCGTGTTGAGGTCCTCTTCTGGAGTACTTCTTCGTCTGCCCCCTCCCCTTCGACCTGTCCGGCAAGGGAGGCCCTACCAGTAGCTACGCTACCGCCGACATAGCTCTCAGGATCACAGTTTGGTCACGTGAAAAGGCTCGGTTATGACAGATGGCCCAGAAAGATATTTGAGTGGCTCCCCTTAGACAGAAGAAAAAGAGGTAGACCCAGAGAAGAATGGCAAAAGCAAGTTATGAAGGACATGCAGAAAAGAGGCCTTGAAGAATACGATTGGAATGATAGAGAGGCATGGAGATTGGGATGCGAGAGACGCCCGCAGGAGCTGTAGACAACGAAGAAGTTATAAAGTTCGGGCTTCCTCATATCTTTCGCAAATTATATCGAATGCTGCGAAAGCCAGGATAGCATTTCAGATTTTCGCGAATTTGATGTTGGAACCTGATTCAACTGAACATTATGGTAGGGAGCGTTATCAAGAACTAATACACTGCTTGAGGGCAGAGGAAGAAGACGATATTTTACCCATTTTTCGAAATTGCTGTAATTCATGTCACCGTGATAGTATCCAACTTTTTGGTGAGATTTGAAACACAAATAAGTCTGAGGAACGAAACCGTCTTCTCCTCCTGCCTGAACAATTATTAATATTTGTCCTTTCGAAACTGGAGCAAAGATTCTTTTCACTGAATCATCACTCCATTCACATGGTGTCGTATGTGAGCTGTGTATTGTAATGGGACAGTCGCCCATGTATGGCAGCGACGAATTAGAATAAATGTGAAATTATATTTTCAAACGCCTGTTGAAGCGCGTAGTGGAGGCTCGCCGCAAGGGCGTCAGGAATAGGTACATTTTCTCGTTACTTAGCGTCACCGACGCGGGCGACCGGAGCCCTCCTTTGTTTCGGAGTCCGGTGAAGGGGCGCGCCCGTGACGTCGATGGGATTTCCACCCTCCGCGCGGAGCGTTGGCGAGTTCGGCGAAATCGTGACGTGAAACAAATTCCGGTGAAGACGCTACTTCAAAACATCAGACTGCCAAGTCGGTACCACCACGATTGGCCGCTCCGTGTCGCGTGATGTCGCAGGCCAATGAGTGCGAACGTCGCGTGGACGCGGTCATGTGACCCCATGGAGCCAGAGAGCTCCGAAAAACGAGAAGTTTTGTCTTCTGTTTCGAGCAGTGGTAGCGGACAGACGTCTTCTGTCCTGAGCAGCGTAAGTGAGCACATCGTGAAAATTGCCTCGGATAAGCGCATATGCCTCACCGACTAGGGCCGTAGTAAGTCGAGGGCTCCTATAGACGGTAAAGACCGAGCCGCCTTCACCGCGCCGCTTTATGCCGCTAAGTTAGGCCACGCGTCGCCCATCGCGAGCGTTCGACTGATCCGCCGCTCAACCACGGACGGGCGAGGACCTAAGGACAGGCAACGGCCGTGACCAGACCGGGCCGCCGCTCGCCACCGCTGCCGCCGCCGACGTCGCCCGGCGTCCATTCAGACGCCAGCACCCCGCGCCGGTCGGGACCAGACCGAACCGAGATCTCCCGAATTTCCATCCCGAATCCTCGTGCGAATTTTCGTGCAATTTATAGTATGTTTATTCCTAATGACATGCTAAAGCGTGCCCAGTTCCAGATTGCAACTCACAATATTACAATATTACAACTCACAATATTACAACGCACAAAATTTGATTTTCTAATAGGACACTATCTTTTTTGCATATAATGGATTTCGGTGAAGTATTCATTGCTTATGTGTCATGAGTCAAATATAGTAAGTAATGATTGTTCATGCAAATGGTAATACAAATAGAGCAAAGTAGGAGCAAAACAAAATTTAATCCTGTGATAGAAAGTTATTGGATGTAACAGATCTTGCAAAAAATATTAGCTCGATGAAAAGTGATAAATCAGTGTCTCATGGAAGAAAAACCACACGAATTATTTATAGGAAATTGAACAGATAGTATGACCTGGTGCATCGAAGACCTAGTTGTTTTTATAGAAAACACATTTTATTTTCTTTTACCTATTCATCAAGACAAATTATCAACTCAATAAATGAATACGGGATCAGTCTGCGACCACACGTCATATATACAAGAAAGATCTAAAAGGTATATGCGAAGAAATACAGGAGCAACATACAACAAAAAAGATGACATCTAAAATAAACTGCATTATCAAGAACATGAGTATAAAAAAACAAATTCGGTGAATTTTGGAATATATTTACCATATCTGTAGTTATCTGGCAAAAGCTGACCTGTCCAAAAATTGTAAAATTAGATTTTGGATTGACGAACACTTACCTTCTGTCATTTGGCAAAAATGACATGTCCGTCTCTAGTATTTCTTTCTATATTGGTACTGTCAACTGATGTCATATCCAAAAGTTTAATTTTATTATATGGCAAATACGACATGCAACTCATCTCCTTATAAGAACTTATGACATGAATAATTTTCATGTGACAAAAGGTAACATGTTCTAATTTTATCACGTATTTTTATTTTCTTACAATTGGTAATAGTGTTCTAAATCAATGCATTAATGATTTTCATGTCTTATTTGTTTTAAATTTTAAGCAGGAGGGTTTAGTTTGTGATTAAGACATTAAAATATTTATAAGCAAAAAACACACAATTCTTGAGTTGGCTTCATTGAAACAGATATCTCAACTAAATGGAGGTAACTTAGAATAATCTTTAATCAACACTTATTGCTTAACATTAAACTTGAAGTTGAATTTGAAGTAAATACGGAGAAAAACTGTGAGTAATGTTAGAGAATGAATGAACGATCCTCCGTTCTTAAGTGTACAAATATCTATTTTCAAATGAATGTGCCCCACATCTTATTCATATTAAACTTAACCTTATTCACATAAACATGCAAAACAGTCGCCTTTAAAGGTTTATATACTCGTATATATTCGCATACAAAACGACTAATAGAGCAATTGCAGAAGTAGAAGTGAGCATAAATTACACTGAGTTTGTGGAATTTTAATCTCTTCAAAAATTGGAGGAGAAAAATATGAAAGTGTTAAGTAAATCCAAAGAAGAATCAAATGTATTTGTATAAGATTTGCGACAGAATTTTCGGAACTAACTCAGAATGATATTATGTTTGGATTAGAGAATAGAACAGAAGAACAGCTTACAAGTCATTTTTGTACATTATTGTGCATATGAGCAAAATTCATAAAAAATGTAGCTGTACAAAACTCACATCATCACTATTCACAGCATCAATACCTTGAAGTATTTTTTACGGCGATTATAATTTTGAAATTGCAAAATTACCAGTTCATATTACATGTGGAGGTAACATACAAGGCCTTTGACTGTTGGGAATTTTTGAAGGGGAGTATAACATTATCAGCTACTACGATTCATTGGTAAATCCAACGTCAGATACTGTAAGAACATATGTGAACCAAGCTACGCATGAAAGAAATGAAGTATGAAAGAAATTTTCAACACATGAAAATACTTTTAAAACAGTTTACATCGTCACACGTGCAATTTACACGTGACGCCACATTCAACTAGTATTCTAATAATCCGCTATAATGCCTGTGTGTCATAATGAAAATTGCAGTACCACTACGTCCTGAGAATTTGACAGTAAGTGAAGATGAATGGTACAGTGACAAACATGTAGAAGACAGAGGAGAATGGACATTATTTTTTCTTCCCTCTCTCTCCCGCACACACAATCCTTCTCTCTCTCTTTCTCGCACACACACACACACACACACACACACACTCCTCTCTCTCTCGCACACACACACACACCCCTCTCTCTCGCACACCCACAAACTCCTCTCTCTCTCTCTCTCGCGCTCGCACACTTTCTCTCTCGCGCGCACACACACACTCTCTCTCTCTCTCTCGCGCACGCCGCCCTACCTCCTCTCTCTCTCTCTCGCGCGCACACTCTCTCTCTCTCGCACACACACTCTCTCTCTCTCTCGCACACTCTCTCTCTCTCTCTCTCGCACACACTCTCTCTCTCTCTCTCGCACACACTCTCTCTCTCTCTCGCACACTCTCTCTCTCGCACACACACACTCTCTCTCTCTCTCGCACACACACACTCTCTCGCACTCGCACT
>BLKR01009326.1:0-112503 GCA_011170035.1 Teleogryllus occipitalis
TAATTCATCAACAGGCAGAGAACAACATGAAACGAATTTCTAAACGCAATGGATTACGCAAAACGATAACTGTATAGTAAAAGATAATGAGAGAGATTGTAGGAGGGGTGTCAAATACAAAAAAAAACAAGCAAAGAGGAAATTACTTTTTTCTTTCATTTGGATGTAAATTCACGGATAACGCTTTTTCCTTAAAATGGCTTCAAAAATATGAACTCCAACACAATTTGCATAGAAAAAGAGTTTTTTCTAAACACTATGCTAAAAGGCTTGTGAATATTTCATTGGTTATTATTTACCAATAGAGTAATAATACATATAATTCTGGCCTTAAAAGATTGTGCATCAAAAAATTAATATTTCATGGTAAACGAAAAGTGGTAAATCATGAAACAGAATCTATAAAAAGGCACATTTAAAAATAGATTATTACAGCACTACGTTATAAAATGAAATACATCATCTGTGCTCTTACGACAATTTTATATGTACATATATTGAATGTGCCCGTAAACTGCAATGTTTATTTTTATTTTTTATTTATTTACATCAAAATAGTTAAAAGCTGTGTGTAACGGGCTACGAGGTGAAGTAAATTCTGTGCATGGTTTCATAATTCTATAATCTCTACCCTAAGCCATATACTACTTGAATTTTGAATACAGAAAGAAATTAGCGTTTTTTGCCAGAACTGTTAACAAAATATTCGCTTCGATGCAATAAAATCTATTTTGGAATCAGCTATAAATTTGGGCTCTTATCCCTCATCATGTCGTTCGTGAAGGAATAATAGTTCCTGCCACGACAACATGGAGAACGATTATTTGAATAACTATATTTCCCACTGAATTCTAGAAGACGTGCACAGATAATGAAGTTACAGGTACTGAAAACTGAGTACAATTCATTTAAGGAGAGTGTTTAGAACATATCTGGTCATTTTCTTTAGATCTTGAAACAAGTAAACAACAGCTAAATATATCGTTAATGGTTTATGTTCGTAAGGTAATGATTTATGTTCGTTTTACATCGTGGAGTTTGGTTTTTATGAATGCCAGATAATTGTTAAAACATGTACCGTTCCACTGATTAATCGTCAGCTATGAAGTATAATCGCTAGTCATTATGCGTAATTTTCTGTCCATAGAGCTCCCAGAAGTCTCGTAAAATACGGGATTGTCCTTTATTTCACTAATGCGTCCCGTTGTCCTGAGAAAACTCAAGAGAGCTTTTTGCTCCGTATTTGGGAAGAGAAGACAGAAAAAAGAATCGATGGGTTACCTACAATTTCTATTCCCTTATTAACAGTCTATCATTATGGAGAATTTTATGCTTTAAAAATGTAACGGAACGCTCCGAGTCAAGAGAGTTTACATCATCTGTGATATGCTTAGGGCATTCCTCCACGCCCATGGCGGTTGCGGTCGCAGCGCTCTCCCGAGTTCTCTGCCCGTACTAACATCGTGAGAGTTACTCAAGAGAGTTTCGCCCCCTGATGTCACCTTCGTAGCTTACTCTTAGAAAACGAAACTTTCTTGCAGAGTACATGGTGTTGAAACTAATTACACATTGGCGTGGAAAGTTGGAAGAGTTTTGAAAAACCCGCGTATTAAACTTTCAACCCTTGGTAAAAGTGTCCCGCTTTTTCTCTCAATGTAACTTGGAGTCTTACCTTACTAGCTAGTCAGAGTGGTTAATTAAATACTTTCGCTAGTCATTATTCATACAAGCTAGTACGATTTGGGTAAAGTAATAATGCTCTCCCATAAAGTAATAAGTATCTCGAAAAATTAATCACATTATCTATTATGCATATAAGTTAATGTGAGTTGTAAAAGTAATTTTCTTTTATGTGGGTTGCAAAGGTGGGAGAAAATACGTTGGCGTAGTGGCTGTTAACCGGAGTCATTGGCTTGTACTGAAGCGCTATCGGCAAACTACCTGCGAGCGGAATGATATCTTGATATGGTATCTATAAGGAAACCGAATACATTTAAGGCGCAGTGGGTGCTTCGCTTTGACGAGCGTCCAACTTGGTGGTGAGGCCTCGGTCATTAAAGTAAAACATCTTACAGTCAGGCCAAAGCGGGAGTTACACATTTTTGCCAAAATACTTTTTTATCGCAGAGTTTGTTATGAAAAAGCTTCGGCTAACACCTAGTTCACCAGCATATCTTCTCCCATCGTTCCCACCCACAAAATTATTATAATGACCAACTCTTATTAGCTGTAATGCATAATGGGTAGACAAGGGGATTTATTTTGAAGAGAATTTAAAGAAAATCACTTACACGTAATTTCTAACCAAAATTGGTCTAACGAATACTTGTGATTACTCCAGCTGTAACAATGAACCAATAAAAAGGACGGTGTTACGTAAAGTTGGGGATGATATGATGCGAGTTCATTTACATTAAAAATAGTAAACGTAATAATTAATTTATTGATGCAAATGCTGGCTATGACTAAAACAAGTTTCAAACATTTACTAGTACTTGCTCATCACAGCTATGTATAAAATAGATTTCTGGAGACAAGTGCATAATACAATACACATCGATCAATTCAAAATCGGAGTTCAGCAACTTTCTTGGCGTCATTTTTTCTGTTATTATTCGAATTAATATTGGTGTGAGCGCAGCTGAGGGGCGAAAATGTGTGCCAATACTGATGGCAGCAATGGGCAGAAAAATAACGATGGCAGACGCACTGGGTAAAGAATAGAGTGAGGTAGGAGCGCAACAGCAGCGAGGTGAAGGTCGTCTCCTCAGCCTCCGCGTTAATGGCGCAGCTCCGCCCCGCTCCGACGCTGACGAGCGCCGCATCAGAACTCGAATGGGCCGCCTCGTTTAGATCTACAAAATCAAATGCCTCTCAAACTCGGGCGCCCCACAGACCCTGTCCTCCGCCACGCCCCCCCCCCCCCCCCCCCCCCCCCCCCCCCCCCCCCCCCCCCCCCCCCCCCCCCCCCCCCCCCCCCCCCCCCGCCCCCCCCCCGCCCCGCCCCCGCCACGCCCCCGCCACGCCCCCGCCACGCCCCCGCCACGCCCCCGCCACGCCCCCGCCACGCCCCCGCCACGCCCCCGCCACGCCCCCGCCGCGACGCCACCGCCACGCCCTCGCCACGCCCCCCCGCCACGACACCCGCCACGACACCCGCCACGACACCCGCCACGACACCCGCCACGACACCCGCCACGACACCCGCCACGACACCCGCTACGACACCTCCGCCACGTCCCCCGCCACGACCCCCGCCACGACCCCGCCTCGACCCACGCCACGACCCACGCCCCGGACCCACGCCCCCGACCCACGCCCCGATCCACGCCGGCACCCACGCCCTGACCCACGCCCCGACCCACGCCCTGACCCACGCCCCGACCCATGCCCCGACCCACGCCCCCGGACCCACGCCCCGACCCACGCCCCGACCCACGCCCCGGACCCACGCCCTGACCCACGCCCCCGACCCACGCCCCGACTCCACGCCCCCTGACCCACGCCCCCTGACCCACGCCCCGACCCACGCCCCTGACCCACGCCCTGACCCACGCCCCGACCCACGCCCCGACCCACGCCCCGACCCACGCCCCGACCCACGCCCCGACCCACGCCCCGACCTACGCTCCGCCAAGCCCCGCCTCGTCCCGTCCCATGGGGACAGCCCAGCGGAGCGATGAGGTCTTTTCTCGCCTCCGCGCCGCTAACTCCTCTCGCTCCGCGGGCGCGGAATAATCGAATGCCGCACACCTGACGAGCGGCGGGCGAGGAGCCGCCCTTCATCAGCTGCTATCAGCGCTGCTTCGCGGGCGCGGGGAACTCACTTTGCGATACACAACGCGTCCTTTGCGCAGGATGTTCATTAATGGCGGCGGGACACAGCGAGGGGCTCAGAAACGATTACTCGCGCGAAAACAGTCCAAGCATCAAATAAGTCTATTTAATCTTTGTTATTCGAAGCCTCCTTTTAAAAAGCAAGTAACTACTTCATTTCGTGTGTAGGAAAGATAACTTTCATCATGCCATTCTTTCAAACGTTACCACGAAATGTTTTTCAGGTACGAACATTGTGCTTAATCATTTCAAAATAAATAACTAGAATAAACATTAAATATTTTTATAGTAGTATAATAGAAAAACTTATATTAAGAAATGAATATTAATATGAGCATAGAGAATTGAAAAAGATTGCGATATAGTGCAGATAGCATATTCTTGAAGTCAAATGAGAATGGAAATTTTTTTTTCAATATCAATTCATTATTAGGATGTAGAGAAACCCTTAATAACGAAACGTTATCGACCCATCGACACATCACTTTCCTCCAATTTATGAATAATTCACCTAATAACCATTAAAAGACAAAATATATCTAGATAATCTGCAGTAAAGTTGTGTTTCCCATTTAATATTAACTTCACCTAATAACCATTAAAAGACAAAATATATCTAGATAATCTGCAGTAAAGTTGTGTTTCCCATTTAATATTAACTTAAAAACAACACTAGGACTTACACTTCGTCGTATCATCTAGTTCGATCCAAAGAATGATGCTATTGCACTATAAAATAGGAAAAAGAGATGGAGACAATAAAAAAGAGATTACCAGTATTTGGCAAACACTTTCATAAGAATTGAAGACTGAAAGAACTTGAAAGAGAAGTGTAATATTTTGTTTGCTAGAGCTAAAAATCAAATAAAAGTGAATAATACATTCCATGCCAAATTTATGAGCAGGGTCCGGATGTTTAAGACCTAAAAATGTCAGAAATATGCAAGCATTTATGATCTAAAAATAAGAAAATATGGCATTATGACTTAACTTATTTCTTTCTTATATCAAAGCGAGACATCGGTGCGTGTGGTACTTGAAAACAGAGACTTGGCAATTTTCATGGAGGCTTCTTCGCCTTCATTGAATGCGTTGACATCTTCAATAACTTTGAAATTGGAACAGTAGTATCTTCAGCGTTAAGCCACGTTCCCCAACGTATGAGAAAAATGGGTTGGGGAGACAATGGAACTATTTCCTTGAATTTTTGCAGTCATAACGGAGCTTTGATTGGAATTTTCTCCATTGCAGAAATTAATTTATTTAACTCAGGATAATTTCCACGAATTTCTTCCACGACTATTTACTGCATGTGCAATGCATGTTACTGGTATTTAGGTCAAGTAGCTGCAGCCCTTTGCCATCTTTCACCCTGTAAGGAGCATCATTTACTACGAGTAGAACATGTTCCATCTTTACTCTCTCAGGCCACAACAGATTTATTGCTAATACAAGGTAACAGCTATTGTTGAGTGGTTAGTTCTGTCCAATGATTCACAGGATATTAGAAATTTTTCCCCTGCTCAAGTCCCATTAAATCAGCAACAAGAACGTTTGCAACAATAACTATTTTAATTTCGTACAGTTTACAGAAGAGAGCAGTGCCATCTGAACTGAAATGGTTATCTCGAAACTCTAGCACAAATAGTCGCAGTTTTTCACTCAAGTCCCATTAAATCCCCCCTGCTCAAGTCCCATTAAATCAGCAACAACAACGTTTGCAACAATAACTATTTTAATTTCGTACAGTTTACAGAAGAGAGCAGTGCCATCTGAACTGAAATGGTTTTCTCGAAACTCTAGCACAAATAGTCGCAGTTTTTCACTCAAGTCCCATTAAATCCCCCCTGCTCAAGTCCCATTCAATCAGCAACAACAACGTTTGCAACAATAACTATTTTAATTTCGTTCAGTTTACAGAAGAGAGCAGTGCCATCTGAACTGAAATGGTTATCTCCAAACTCTAGCACAAATAGTCGCAGTTTTTCACTAATTGAACCGTTAAAGATTTAGGCATAATGAACTGAGAGTATTCGCGAGCGAACACAAACACCGCGAAACTGTCCAGTGTTTGAGCCCGCTGTATATTTCATCATCTCTTCCCTTTTTGCTCCCGTGAAGACAACCCTACCTGTGGAAGTTATTTATGGACGTGGTTCACATCGGCACCAAATCTGTCAAAACTAAGTTAACGCTTCCTTCGCATCTGGTGCTTTCTACTCAGCCGTCTCTTTCTATATAATTTAACTCTCCTAATTCACATAAATATAACATATTTGTAACATAGCAAAGACAGATACAAATTTGATATAAAAATTGCAAGAAAGTGTAGATAACAAGAAATTATAGGTGGGAAATCTCGAAATATACGAAAATGGAATCAAAAAGATACAAATGTAACAAAAATATGAAAAATGCATGAAACAATTTGACCATCATAAAATATTAACGTTAAATGACAAAACGGTTAAAAAGTCAAAATATGACATGTTAAAATTGCATAATTTGACTAATTGTAGATAAAATCTTACTTAACTTACATTTTCCATGGGAATAGAACAAAGAAAACAAATGTCACGTCCTGGTCCCATTTACGAATGTTTTTCAAACAATTTAAGCAAGTACTAGATGTTGGCTTAAAATGTTAAGTTTGAACACTATACGATTTGCTTCAGTAGAAAGACAGATATTTAAACGATGGATGGATGGACTAAAATACAATAATCTTTTAGTGTCTGTTTTGACTTTTCGGCAAAAAATTCATTTTTTGAAAACTGACTTATTTACACTTCAAAAACATTTCCAAAACCACAGACAGGTTTTTATTTTTACATCACCATCCTTCGCAAACCTTCTGTATCCAGCGCTGTGTATCGAAGTGGCAACTCTTCCCACGAATAAAAAGGGCCGTTAAGAGGCGCCATATATCTCAAGAAGCGGATTAAATAACGAATTCGAAGCTAACCACCGAAAGCAATCCGCTTCTCCTAGGACGTGGATTAGCGAGCAACCCAAACGAGAGAGAAAGAGAGAGAGAGATGGGAGGAAAAGAGAGACGGGGCGAGTGGAGGCGGGGAGAATCTTCCCGAGCTCCAACCCGTGGAAAAACGCCGCCTCTCTCAGAGGGTACCGCCGAGCGGCCACAGGGAGAGGAGGGGGGAGGGGGATATTCGTATATAAACTAATAAAACAAAGCGCGGATCAATGGGTCATAAAGCCGTCAGCCCCCGCTGACCGCGGTGGCGGCGGCGAGCAGCCTGTCGCGGGTGAGTGATTTACGCGGCCCGGCGACCCCGGGCGGAAGGTCGCAGTGAGCGGCGCGGGGCGGCGCGGGGCGGCGCGGGGCGGCGCGGGGCGGCGCGGGGCGGCGCGGGGCGGCGCGGGGCGGCGCGGGGCGGCGCGGGGCGGCGCGGGGCGGCGCGGGGCGGCGCGGGGCGGCGCGGGGGCGGTCAGGAGTCGCAATGGCCAGCGGAGGGACGCGGAGGTCGAGGGTTCAAAGGCGGAGAGAGGTCCCCAACTGCCACAGTTTGCTTAGAAGCCACCGCGGGGGAAGCGGACATGGAGTTCCGCGGCATCGCTTCCCTTTCGTTGCGAAAGAGGCTTTAGCAACAGCTGCAGAAACTCCAAGCAGCATGCCAGGTGGGCTTTCATTCAAGCACTTCCAGCTATTAACGCTACTCGCCAAGGTGGTTTCTTTCTGCTGCGACGAATGTCATTCCGAACGGTACAGAGGAGAAAAAACTAAATAGTTTTGAACTCATCCAAAATCTGGACATTTTTGCTTGACAATCGAAATTTTTATGTTTGTGCAGAAGAAACTATATACGAGACCCAGATGTTTCATACTCTAAGAAAAATGAAGGACATTATTAGATGGTGGTCAATAACTGAATCACCACAATAGCCTGTGGGTGAATTACAGGACGAATTATGCATAACACGACTCATGTTGACTCAAGTTGACAGGAAAACAAAAGAAAATCGAAGAAAAACTTTGAACTACGGGGATGATGTGGGTGCCAAGAAGTACATAAGGAAGTAAGAGGTATTTCAGAAAACACAGGCGGTGCAATGCAATTGAAGGTGACGCATCGATCAGAGACATTTTGGTATGTGGAAAGGGTTGCAAGGAAGAAGCGAAACAAGCGACGCGCGAGGGTGCGAGAGGGAGAAGCAAGAAATGTAAGACGAAAGGAGAAGAAAGAGTAAGGAGTTTGAAGAAAGCGAGGAATGAAGAGAGCGTGAGGAGTACGGAAAAAGAGGAGGAAATGACCCCAGAGGAGGGGAGCGAATAGAATATGAACTGCGGTGGTGTGGGAAGGAAGCCAGAAGCCAGAGGGAGTGGAAAGAGGACCGTGAATGTGTGTGACAGAGCGGAGAGAGATGACGCAGGGACCAATGGGTAAGACCGCGGGTCGGAGCGGGACAACACGGGAGGAAGTGCGGAGGGAGAGGAGAGGAGAGGAGAGGAGGGGAGAGGGCACGGGTCGGGGAGGGAGGATCGTGCCCTCCTCACAGACCGATTTCCGGCCGCCGCCTCGGCGCGCGCTAGCATCGGTGATAAATGTGCAAATTTTCGAATCTAATATCCGACTCTCCTACGTATTGCCGGTTTATTGCGAGAGGTTTAAAAAGCGAAAGTGCCTGGGGGCCGGTTGTAAAGTGCAGAAAAATCGCGTCGCGCCTGAATCGAATACGTTTGCAGGACGTTTGAATCGCGCTCTCCCAAAGCGGATAATCTGATTTTCCGCAGCGGACACGCGATCAGCGCAAACCCAAACGATTCGGGGCCGTGATGCAGGCGATCATGCGCGCGCCGGCCTCCTTAATGCCCCTCGTAACCCACTGGGACAAGCGCCTCCGCGGCCTCGCGTTCGCTACACGCTTTTATTTCCCCGCGGCTGGAGGGGCGTGCGAATTCTGTATGTTTATTAGGATTCACAGGCGTGGACGATGATTGATATTTCATGAGCTCATTACCTAAAAAATAAAAAACATATCATTTACATTATTTCTGAAGTAATTCAAAAATATATTGAAACGTTTCATTTATTAATAACCAATGTATTGAAACTGAAGGTACCCCAGTGATCGAAATTTGATAATCCCTTTTTTTAATTTTTAACCTTATTAAGATTCTGTTATCAAAACGTACAGTATACCTACATAATTATTGGATTTTTTGTCTTTTTAATTTTGTTCTATTACGTCACCTGCGAGTATACAAATACGTCATTAGCGTATGTTGTTTGCCTTAACTCCCTGTAATACCTATGAAATTTGAAAACCTATGAAAATCTGCCTTTGGAAAGAAGATCATTGGACTTCTTGCCCCTCCCTCTGAGAAATACAACGGAAACTTGTCTTGTGACTTCATCTGCCCACAGACCAGATTCCTTCGGAAGTCAATTATACTATCTCCAGTGCATTTTGTTTATGTATGTTACGTTAGGTGAAAAAAATAGCATCACTATGATGTATTGCAAAAACTAATATCGTTCATGAGCAAAAATTATTACTATTATTATTACATTATCAACAATATGCTTTTTGACGTACACACATGCAAATATGAAGAGAAATATCTTTCTTCTCAACGCTAAGAACGGAATAAAATGTCTAAAAATGTCTTATTATATAGATCATGGTATAGAAAAACAAAACCCTTGTCGGGGACACAAAAATCTGTTTTAAGGCTCTAAAATGCATCGTTTCGAGTTACGTGCGATGTACGATAGTAGTTTTTAGACTTAAAAGACTAAATATGCTGTAATAATTATTCTACCTCAGCTTCTGGGTCAATGATCCTATCTCAACTAGGTTATTCGTCCAGTTTCCCTCATATTTGAGCGAATGCTGTATTGGCCCCCTTGTTTTGCTTTTGGATAAAATGTAACTTCACTATCTAAGCACGTTTTCTGGAGTTCAGTGCGTAATATACTTATTCAAATTAACGTTCTCCTTGTTATCCCGGTAGTATGTCAAATTATACACGAAGTACACGATGAGAAATAATAGCCAAAATCTATAGGTTTTCTTTTTTCAATGTTTTTATTACACGGGAGCAGTTTTTACTTTCTCGTATACGTACGTACATACGGAGTAATATACGTAGTATAGGGAAACTTATGTAATGCTGCGCGAAAAAACGGCGGATTTTCAGTGGAAAAAAATTCATTGGTGGTCTCTGGTGGCGCAAAAGTGCATAAAACCAGTTGCTAAATTAAGAGAGAAAAATTCTCTAACACGTGGTGTAGCCGGAATCCCTTTTTTTGTAGGTTTTTGATGCCGAAAAAACAATTGGAAGCAAAACGTCCGTCCGTCCGTCCGTCCGTCCGTCCGTCCGTCCCTCCATCCGTCACTGAACACCACTAACGCCTAAACCGCAAGTACGATCTTTTCCAAATTTCTAGAATCCTATGTCGATCTGGCTCTAGTTGAAGGTTTGAAATTTCGATAAACATTCTTTAAAATTTGGGGGTACTTCACATGACGTCCCCCGGACATTTTCAAAATTTTCTCAAAAACGGCTCCAAATTTTTTCTTTAAATTTCTTGTAAGATAAGAGACAAATACACTTACAAAGGTGCCATAGGTCATAATTTCACGGTTAACACTGTTTTTCGAAAATTGCAAAAGTTTGAATTTTTCCGGCGTCTTCCTACAATTACAAAATTGAAGACATGAATTTTTCCTTCAAATTAAATTTGTTGAGCTTTAATCGTTCTTTCAATTAAGTCATGTAATTTTTTTTGGAAATTTTAGTAGTTTTCGTGCAATAGTGTGTGCAATATTGCAATTTTAGAAAATAACAAAAACAAGATTTTCTCAAAAATGGCACCAAATTTTTTCTTTAAATTTTTGGTAAGGTTAGTGCCAAACAAACCCTATGCCGTGACATAAACGTCACATTGCTGCATTTTTTTGTTGTTTTGAAAAATATCAAAATAGAACGTTTCTTGACTTGTCTCTCACGTCTGTAAAACTTACATTAAAGGCGATTTCTTCATATTATTTAATTTTTTGAGCACATATGCTATAAATAATGACAATAAAATTTCTCGAGAACTCAACAGTTTTCTGTAAAAATGAGCACAAATTTCGGCATTTTTAGAAACACTCAAACGCCATTTTCTCAAAAATGTCTCAATTTTTTTCTTCAAATACTTCTAAAGAACTAAATGCACTGATATATTATGACGTTAAGTAAATTTTTGGAGTATTCTTTGTTTTTTTCAAAAATTACACAAATGTGATTTCTTGAAATACCCCTCGCGCCGTAAATATGGACATTTCCATCAATTTGTATGCATTATCACATTTATGAGTGAAAGCGCTTCAAACGACTTCAAATGAAGTTTTTCGAAAACTCAATAGATTCCTGTGAAAAAGAGCTTAAATTTCTCATTTACAGTAATGCTTAATCGCCATTGTCTTAAAAACGAATACGAATTTTTCAATGAAAATTTCTCTTTAGGACGAGATTTTACTCTTCTTTAATATTCTTTAATTAATGATTCAGTTTTACTACTAGGAAAGCAATGATTTGATAAGTTGTCATAAAATGTACTTTGGGCGACGATAGATGGCAGCTGGGCAGAGAATAGAGCACGACCTTGAAGCCAGACCACACCAAGCAAATTAGAAAAATTTGGTACGAGAAAGTCTGTGCTATTCTGTAGCACCTCTAGTTTCCATTAGGATTTACAATTCAACTTGCATATGGGTTAGAATATATATTCCAGAACGTGAGATAATGAGCACAGAACACATTTTTTCCAATAGAACGTCGCTCGAAATTTCTGTGCGTTGCGGGTTGCGTCTGCTGTTATATTATTTATTTGTAACACACACTATACTTAAATTTTTGCATTCCGCACTCCCTCTCCATACAAATTTTAACTATGACAAATCTCACAATCCTTCGTGTGTGCAATATTCTTAAAAAGAATTGTACAGTTTAATCTTCGCGTACTCTTATTTGAAATTAAAACTACAAAGCTCCTTGGTAATATTTCTGTAAAACAATTCTTTTCAATAAATATGTTTTCAATTTCGGGATAGGTTTTCGAAATAAACAAAATAAAACAATTGTTCATTTTAATGTCATTAAGCTCGGATCTGATTCGAGATTCATCAAATGTTGCACAGTTAACTTTGAACACGAGAGGAATGTACATGCGTTTTTGAGAAGCAAGACAATTCATCGAATAGTTTGCCAGGTTTGCCAGAGCGGAGGGCAGGGCCTGTGTGGAGACGGAATAAGTGGTGGAACAGAGAATGACAGAACTGGAGCAGATATGGAAGAGAAACTGCAGGTTTTGGACGAGACAGAAAGAGTGGGAACGAGATGGAGGGCACATAATATAGAAAATTAAATTCTAAAATGAATAGATTTTCCCCATTCTTAATTTTATACATTGCTGATGGTGTATTATTATATTGATTACAATTACAATTAATTCAGCTCAATACTGATTATTATGTTCTGTGTACAATATCTTCATTTCAGTAATACAAATCTAACGTTGACTAATAAGTTCTGTTATGTCTTCTCTCCAGCATCGCAAGCAAATGGATTACACAAATTTGGACTGGACATTAACACCAGATTAGATGCGAAAAAGTTCATTTTAAGTTACCATAAGTTAAATTTACTATCAGGTCTTGTAACTTCATATTTAGTAGAGAGTGAATTGTCATAAAGAGAGTTTATTTTCATGTGGCAGCGAAAAGTGACGATTGTTAGGCAAAACATAACTGGTATTGTGGGTCCTTCCTTGATATTGAAACTAGTGCTGATATAATAATACGTCCTCGAATTATTTGTAATTGTTCCAATTTCCGAGGATTCAGAGAGTACAAAGAAACTCGCACTTGCACCATTTTTTGAAGCGTAATTGACTTCCAGAAAAAAAATCATCCAAAAATAGGCCCGTTTTGAGAAATAATTGTTTAAAAATTGGATATAAGAAATATTCCACGCATAAATCATTCATAATAATGAGTCGTAATACATTCCTGTATTTAATAAAAGAAAAAAGAAAAAAATAGTCTTTTCCGAGAAACGTTTGTAAATGCTCTTATGGCTTCACATAAAGTACCCCCAAATTAAATATAATCCGTTTCATATTCGTAGGGCTTCGAGTTCAGCCAGATCAATCATGGGGTATCCATTTTGGTAGAAACGTGGTTTAGGCACTAGCGTTGTCCTATGACTGATCCTTAAATTAGATCACGTACGTTTTTTCAACTAAAGCCACGACAACAGCCCTTTTTTGCATTATTTATAAATTTGCAATTTTTCAAATTTCACAGTTCAACCAAAATGAGTCCTACGCCATTCCTTCAAGCGTTCCCTTTTCCCTGTTGGAATGTTACCTTTTTGCAATTTTCCAAAATACAGAGTTCGCCAAAAATGAGACCAATACCATTTTGATCGTCCTTTGATATCAACGATGATAAAATTGAAAGAAAAAATTGAGCCGTTTTGAGGAAAAATTTAAAAAATAAAAAATGCCTATATTTCGCGCAAAGTTTCGGGAAAACTACTCATATTTTTGAATAATTGTTCGTGGTCTTCTTTCAACATCTGTCTTCAAAGAACAGATTCCATTAAGGAAAATTATATAATCTGAAAAATATTGAAGTTTTGCTGTTTTCGAAAAATCAGTGATTTCAAAGAGAAAATTAGACCTGCACAAAAGTGTTCTTTACGCTATCCGAGAACGACGTTTAATAAAAAAAACTGGTGTCATTTTCGAGAAGATTTTGAAAATGTTGAGACTTCATGTAAAAGTACCCCCAAAATATCAAACTCAGACAGCTTCGAGTTCATTTAAATTGATGGAGGAACATAAATTTTGAAGAAAATCGGCTGAGTGGTTTCGGTTGACTACAGATGGGCAGTCGTTTTGCCGTCATTCGATTTGTCGGTGTCAAGGACCCACAAACATGGATTCCCACTATACACCGTGTTAGAGAAAGTAGTTTATTACACATAGGAACAACATTTATCCAATTTTTCGTTATCGGGGTTCGAAAATGTGAAAATTGTCGAAAATTATCTGTCAAAATTTCGCCGTTTTGCGGCTCACGATTACAATACTTTCTCTTCTTATAATGTGCGAGAAAGTAAAAATTAGAGTACTTTTCGGGCAATTTTTGAATGAAATAGAAGTAATTTGTTTGTTGAAGCGTCACTAATTTTAATTTCTCATACTTGTTTTAGAATCATTGGTTTTACTTTTTTGGCACTTGATATAGAGTTTTACCAAGCGGCCAGACACATACCTCCCACTATTATCATGGTCACGGTGCGCTTGAGGCATAAATCTTACTTTATAAGCTCTTCGCAATGGCACTTCCCTTCGTTTTTGTTTATTTAAAAACAGTTAAATACTGCGTATGAAGTACTATTTCTACAAGTGTTTCCTATGTTTTCTTAATTTCTGGTATCTTCAACCTACACCGCAAACAAGTAGCTCAAGAAAGTTTAAATGAAGGACTTAATATCAAATAGTCCTCTGCCATATTTTGGCCAAAAATTATACATTAATTACAAAAATTATACTATTCGGCCTGCATCCTTGTGTCGATTTATGACCTTTGTATATATTTGTGTCCGCGCGGTGGCGATGGCGGTGGCGGTGGCGGCGGCGGCGGCGGCGGCGGCGGCGGCGGCGGCGGCGGCGGCGGCGGCGGCGGCGGCGGCGGCGGCGGCGGCGGCGGCGGCGGCGGTGGCGGTGGAGGCGGCGGCGGTGGTGGTGGGAAGCGGCGGCGGCGGCGGCTCAAGTTCATTAATGGAAAATTGGAACAACAATTTTGCGACTTGAGAAAATTTAAAGAGGCATAGGTTGGGTCAATGAGGCTATCCCCAAGTGAAATAATACATCCAGGTTAATACAATATAACTAGTTAATTTCAAATGTGCGAAATTATTGTCCATATTCAGCTACTAGGATATAGTTTGTTGGTATGTTAATGTATTTTATAACTGCTGTGATCAAAATGTCACAAGGAATTTCTTTTAGTCTACGTCTTTTAAAGCCTCTTTATAGCACACCAGCGCCCAAATCTTTTGACCTGACCGGTAACTGAGATGGATAATCTGTCTGTATGTACTTGAAGAATAGAAGCTCTACACTCAGAACAATGGTACAAGTTCCGGGGTGGAGTATGGTCTTTCAGGACACACGATATAGGCTCGTGCTGCTAATGGTCCAGGTTTGAGATGTCCAAAGGATAATCGCGGAGTGATGTTTGGGAAGATCAAGAATCCTCTTCAGTGAGAAAAATCCCTCAGAAAACAGTAGGTGCCACGGGCGACCCTGGTAGGACCTTTTAGATAGATGGAAGCTGGAAAGTGGGGCAAATGTAGCCCCAACACAAAAAATTAGGAAACTATCTAATACAAGAAAGTCTTTGATATTTTGTACCACAACCAATTTAATGTTGTGAAGTTAATTTGATTTAAAAATAATCGTAATTCGATTTTTATAACATCAATTTAGATAGCAAGTTAATCAAACCCAGAAACTATAAAAATGGAAACCGTTCAAACATTTGATGTTACTAGCTGTTTTTAAGAGGTGAGGAGAAGGAAACGTGACTTACTACAAACAGTATTTACACTTCATTTTACTGATTTACATTATATCTCACATGATAAGTCTCATTTGGAGAAATTCAAAAATCACATTTTTGTTATGTATGAGAAGAAATTATTTTCTTCTCAAAATTATTTCGTAACAATGCATTATCATGGTACGTGCCGAAATGCACTCTGCAACTTATCTGCATTAATTGGAAGCAGAAAAACTTTCGTGTGGAGAGAAAGACTCAACCGAGCAGCAAAGTGCGCGTAATAGGAGAGACCCGTGAGGGAGCGGAGTGGTGGCAGCTGAATCCGCACAGCGCAAGACCCCGGCGCACAGCGAGGGGGGCGTGGGTGATGAAGGGGGCAAGGGGGGGCAAGGGGGGCAAGGAGGGCAAGGAGGGAAAGGAGGGAAAGGAGGGAAAGGAGGGCAAGGGGGCAAGGGGGGCAAGGGGGGCAAGGGGGCAAGGGGGGCAAGGGGGGCAAGGGGGGCAAGGGGGACGAAGGGGGTGAAGGGGGGCGAGGATGGCCGGGGGGAGGGGGGCAGAGCGCAGGTGGCTGGCGCGAGAGGGCGGCCCCCGCGGCTCCGCTATCTGCATCCCCAGGTGGCGCGGCCGCAGTTAGCCGCTCCATTGCGTCATATTAGGGCGCGAGAGGGCAGAAGCGGCGAGAGAAGTTGGCAGCCCTTATCTCCCGCCGACATCCCGCCGCCGCGCGCACGCGGAAGAAATTATTTCCCTCTGGAAGGAAAGGAAAAAGAGGGGAAAATCCTCCTCGCGCCTCCTGCTCGTAACTTTTTTGGCCGCGTACCAAGCAAATTTCCTCCGCTTCGTCATATCCCTTTGTAGGAGCCTGTCAAGCCGCGAGGCTCCGCGCCGGGGTGTCGTTCGTGCCGGGGCGGGGGCGGGGGCGGGAGGTGGGGTAGGGGGGCGGCGGGCGTTGACAGCCGAAGACGGTGGTGGCGCCGGTGACAACTGCAATGAAGTAAGACCGGGAGCACCGCAGGGCTGCAGTGTCTACGACAGCTCCGTAAGATGCGGCGATGACCTGAAAGAGAGAACTAGCCTAGCAAGTTGAATGAACAAGGAGAGGTAAAATAGGAAACATGTGAAGATCGGATAGGAATGTTGGAGAAAGCTTCGGGAGAAGACAACGTGAGAGTAACAAGTTTAGTGCCAGTGGTGTGGTAAAGATGTGAAAGAGGCTGACGAGGTGAGTGGAGTCGAGCGAAGTGAAAACGTCAGAAGAAACGAGAAAGGCAACCTGCGACGCGAATGGCGCTGGTGACAGATGGAGAGCGAAACGCTGCCGATGGGTGGACGACGACAGCAGTTACGACTTCGCCGAGACCAAAAGAGAAGCTGCTGACGCTGTTTCTATTAACCGAACTCATAAATTAACAGAAGAGGAAAGAAGACGGAGGAGAGAGAGAGGGAGAGAAAAGGGAGAAATAGGAAATAAGGAAGAAACGTGAAAGAGAAATGTGACAAATGGAAAAGAGATAGAACAGAGAAATGATAGGGAGAAAAAAGGTGAAAAGTAGACCAGGAAGAAACAATAAGTGAGAGAGGAAAGAAAAGAGAAGAGAAAAGAAATAAGATGTAGAGAAAATAGACAAAAACCTAGAAAAAAGAGGTAATTGCTGGGAAGATAACGGAAGAGAAAAAGACAGGAGGATAAAAGAGATGCAGATAGAGAGAGAGGAAAAGAGAGAGGGAGAGAGAGGAAGAGAGAGGGAGAGAGAGGGATGGAGAGGGAGAGAGAGGGAGAGAGAGGGGGAGAGGGAGAGGGGGAGAGGGGGAGAAAGAGGGATAGGGGGAGAGAGAGGGATAGGGGGAGAGAGAGAGGGAGAGAGAGGGAGAGGGGGAGAGGGAGAGCGAGGAGTTTGGAAGCACCGAGCGGGCGCAGGTGGCGACGGGGAGCGATGACGGACGGGGCGGCGCCGGGCGACGCAGAGGAAGTTATGGGCGAAGGGCGAAGGGCCTGGCGATGACGGCACCCATCCGCCGCGCGGTTTATATCCCGCCCTTCGGAGAAGAGTCGATTCTGCCCCGTAAATCGGGCAGTCAAGCGGTGCGGCACTCTTCGTAACGAAAGGCGGAGGCGGGGCGATCGGGCTTTGTCTCCACTGCCAGTGCCTCCGTCAGCCGCCAGACGGAGCCTCCGACAGACGCCCGCCCGCCCGCACACAGGCTCATCGGCTCACCCGCTTTCCTTCGGCAGGAATTCCCTCTTATACGAATGGCCTTAATATCGCTACTTTTAAAAGGAATCGTCTCCTCTTCAAATAGAACACATATGACACTGGCTTTGGAAAACATTCTCTATCGATTATAGGTTCCTGTCTTCTTCTTTCCTCTCAGTTCAAGTATTCAAAACTTTGTAACAGATAGTCTAAAGAAACGTATACTAAGCAATATTCGTTGCATATTTTTGGAAACTTGTATAGAAATAAGTAAATACGATTCTATTCCAGTTATTGTTAGGAAATAACACTTTTGTAATTACACTACGTAAAGACTAGTACGTATTGTCACTTTCCTAGACGAGATATCAGCATCGTTATGAAATCTGACGATGTATATAATATTATTTTCTTGACGCAACAGTTATTTACATGTTGGATGAAAAGTATGCAAGATTTTAAGTTAAGTTTAAAACGCACAATAATTCATGGAATGACTATGGAATGTCATGACAATGAAATAGAAAATGCTTTAGTTTCTAAAACAGATTCGTACTGTTTAGGTAATTGCTGGGTTTAGTTTTAATTTGGTGGATTTTAATTTCGTCTTATACTTAGGTGCTATTAACACATTTTTATACGTAAGCAATATTAAACGTACATCGTACAAGATTGTACGAAACTGTGGGAAAAAGTACAAGATTGTAATTATTGTTCAATAAATGTTTCGATTTAATAATACTCTACAATTTTATAATTAGTTTTAGCTAACAAGAGGTTAATTCACTAAGAAATTATTGCTACGTATATATTTTTAGTTCCAATATGCGGATGGAAACAAAGTGGACACTGAAACATTCGTTTAGAAGTGACGAAATTGTCACTGTTGTATGACGTATTATTGTAGTATTAAAACCTTGTTTAATATTTAAAACATTTATCGAGAATGAAGCGCTTTCGTAAATAGAAAATAGCAAATGATAGTATTGGGGTAATTGATTGTACAGCTTATACGCCATTTAATCTAAATGCACAAAAACCGAAAATACAATGTGTATTATTAATTCGAAATGTTTTAACCATAGCATCTGTATTTTAGCAAATCGCTCACGTACAATGTAAGAGATTAGCGGTAATTTTAATAAATCGCGGTCAGTTCTTAGGCGTGTTTTTATAACCATTTTAGAAATTATGGTCCTCCACTAACATATCTTTAACGTGGTCAGATCATATCTAATTAATTGGTATTTAAATGAAATCGGATTGATGAAACAGCAGCGACATTACAACGGGGTTATAGATGGAGCGGGTGATTTGATGCGGCTGTTGATGCGGTCTGGCGGGTTCAAAATGCCTTACGTCGTAGTGGGTAAATCATCTTTACAATATCTAAACAATACGGCACTTGAATAAAATGCATTAGTATAAAGAACACTTTCAGTTATTACAGTGTTAAATGATTGAAAATCGAACATGAAATTTACGAGACTATTTTTGCACCCAACGTTTTAGAGAGCGTTCTCTCTACCTATCAACTTGCGCATTTCTCGTTCAGAAACGAATACGAAATCGGCTCTCACTTTTGTCTTTTAGACTGGAAGACGTTTAAACTTGTTTCCTGCGTTTTAATTTAGAGTACAATGCGCATTCTATAACAGGAAATTGATACGTATCTGATGTAGATCATGCAGAGGCAATCGGCGAAACGAACGGGCGCATCCTGACAAAAATCTTTTCCAGCAAAGGACCGAGAATTTCATTCGCTCGGGCCCGAGTGGCGCGCGGATGCCGCGCCTTCCTCAGGGCGAGGGGGCGTGCCTGCGGCGGGCGCGACTGCGGCCGCAGATTTGTGGGCGACGCCGGCGCAGCGATGCACATTCCGGGCGCCCAGCGGACGCCGCTCGCTCGCTCGCTCGCTCGCTCGCTCGCTCGCCCTCCGAGACACAGTTCCCATCTTGCACACGACGAATGCGGGCCCTCCGTCCTCCAGCATAAAACTTGCGATAATCCATTATTAGAGCCGTTGTTTGTTCTTAATGCACGAATTACGGCTTACACACTTTTTTCTTTTTCACTTTTCGGCTTCAACCTGTCAATATGATCGCTTTCTTTTATAATAATAATAATAATAATAATAATAATAATAATAATAATAATAATAATAATAATAATAATAATAATTCCTTTTTATTTATAACACCATGCAAAACTTGAAGTTTATTAATTTATAACATAATTGTAGAACATTTAACTGAATTTATTGTGATGAATTCAACAAAAATTGAAAGAGACTGAAAAGAAACTGACTAAGAAGCGACAGGATAGAAGTTTCTCGATAGTTTAAGGTATCAGTAGTTTACGGGATAATTCTATCCTAGTAGTATTCTTGAGTTCTCAGCGTTTTAATTAAATTTTGAAATATATGCCTAAAAATATATAACATGCATACAAATTAAACTCCATATTTTGTATCATTTACTGTCTCCATGATGTTATTCATTCATCACATTAATAAAATTATATTGTCTTAACATGAAAACAAAGAGTCACTCAGTACACTAATAGAAAAATTTTGTATTGTTATTCTACACGTAAATAAGAATTTGGGAGATACCGGAATAGATTGCTGAAGTCCCCAACATCAAAGAGGAAAGCACTTTTGCCTACGCCCATTAATTCTGAATCTAAATTGGGATTCCTTGAGAATAAATGCAATCACGCAAATGAAATATATTTCTCCCGTTTTAAAATCATTCTTTTATGTATCCCTAGCTGGTTTCTCTCTGTGATTATCCTATTTTGACAGAGTTCATTTCCTGATAGTACTGAAATAATGGGACGTGAATCTAATTAAATGCACAATCGTGATGACTGCCTTGCGTTCAGGCAGAGCCTCTTCAAAGTCCGGTTGAGAGGGCGATGAAAAGAAGTGTCGAGGCGAGGCCCCCCAACGAATCGCAATCAAACGCTCCTCGCCCAGTGATTGGCCTGCGTTCTCGACTCGGGCGCACGCGAACCTCACGCTCCTTCTGCCGCACGTGGCACGTGGCCGCGGCACGTGGCAGGAAGAAGCGGCGGAGCCCACGGCAGTCCTCATTGTCACGCGCCACGGCCCACGTCCCAACTGTCGCGCCGTTAAATGGTCCCAGAGAGTTGTGCGCTTTCCAAATCGAGCGGAGACGGTCCGCGGTCGCACAGGACGCCTTCCATTTCGGGGCGCTGACATTTTGGGTGACTCCGTGGAGGTGTAAGAGGAATAATGGAGGGCCACGGAATCAAAACACGACCTGTCCACTTTACTCTTTTACATGAAAGTTCAAAAAAGTAGTATTAATCTTAAATTAATAATTTATTAAATGGTCCCAGAGAGTTGTGCGCTTTCCAAATCGAGCGCAGACGGTGCGCAGTCGCACAGGACGCCTTCCATTTCGGGGCGCTGATATTTTGGGTGACTCGCGTGGAGGTGTAAGAGGAATAATGGAGGGCCACGGAATCAAAACGCGACCTGTCCACTTTACTCTTTTACATGAAAGTACAAAAAATGTAGTATTAATCTTAAATTAATAATTAATTTTAAATTAAGTCTAAAGGAATAAATATTTAGCATGTAAAATATCTCGAGTTTTTCTTGGAAATATCATTCTAGACAAAATCTCAGTACTTGCCTCAACCGCTCTCGAGTCTCAAAACTCAGTTTTTGCCAAGTAGACATGTCAACTTTCGATTGTTTGCACCATTCCCTGCAGGTAATTTCCTCATATTCACTCATTTCCCCTGTCTCTTTCCACCATCGCTCCATCGTTACCCCCATCATGGCATCATAATCGCTATCCCTTCAAAATCATTCCTTCACTCTAAGTACGGCCGTAAATAAAAACTGGTAGATTTATTGACGTCTCTGGACCCGGTAACTGCTATGATCATTACACCCGTTAGTGTAATGAGAGTTTCATCACGGTATGTGGCGGTGTTCCTTCCCCACTGGATGGTGAGATATGGCGCCTAGTTACTCGTCGGCTTGCGTGGATTTCTCTAATTTAGATATCTCTCCCAGTGATGCACCGCCACGTCCGGGACCAGCTCTAAGCTTCCGACTGGTCTCCCGCATGTGTTGTAGTGAAGTGCATGTAAATGTGAGTAAAGGGGAGAGAATAGAGCAAGGATTAAGACGGAAAGATCGCGCGGCGCAGTTCCAGGTTCTTTTTGTTAGGTTACTGCTCCGACATTCGCCTACTGTTGAACGAAGAAACCACGTAGAACTACTGATCACAGTAGCCGGGCGCTAGAATTCCCCCCCCCCCAAAAGCCGCTGAATTCTAGCTATTGTCGAAAATCCTGCCCCCTTTGGAGCTCGAGCCCTAGTAACTCTTGGCTGAAGTCAGCGGCAATACTTCAGAGCCAGGGTCTATGCTGGTTCTGAGCTAATTCGGTAGGTCCATAATAAATATTGTCAAACCTAATAAGCATTTAGGTATGGACCATATCGTGTCAAGGTACTGTGAAGCTTTCAATATGGAGGTTTTATTTCGTGGCCCCTTCTGGCAAACTACAAAAACGTACGTTGTTAGCAACATAGATGTTTTCAATCATTGTTCCGCTCAGATGGACTCTTGAAAACTGCTCCTTATTTTGAGGAATTGCCAGTGCATATAAATTGTGATGAGTTCATTTCATCAAAACGAAAATTGAAAACCCTTTTAAAGTATCCATGTCCTGTGAATCACCTTGTGTCAGCTATTTCGATAAACTAATTTATTGTTTCCAGATGCATCAATTGCTATGGTCATCAATACGTAAGGAATCACGAATGTTGCACCACGGGAGGTGGCGGTGTCCGTCCGTAAATGGAACGAGAGATACGGTACCGACCTATACGTTTGCAGGTCTGAACAAATGTCCCCCTCGCCCCGCAGCCGGGACAAGCTATAAGCGCCTGACTGGTTTCCAGTCATTTGCTGTAGTGCGGTGCATGCAAGTGTAAGCGAGTGTGTTAAAGAGGAGAGACGGAAACAAGGATTCGAGAAGTTCGCTTGCGACTCGTGGCTCGTATGTAAGAGTGCTGCTCCGGTATTTGCCTGCCATTCGTCAGAGAAACTACAGAAAACTACCGATAAGAGCAACCGGCCGGTAGAATTCTCCTCCAGGTAGAGGATGTACTTGACCTACTTTTAAGGGCATTTTAAAACCTAACAGGTCATTTGATACCATTAGAGCACAAAGCAATAAATGAAATGGATTTTCAAAATGTTGAAGCGAAACGTCATTATGGCATCGTTGACCTTCCGCGCGTGCACGTCATTGCTCATTACTCCTTCGCGAAGGGCGCGTGTCGGGTGCCGCGGGCGGCGCAGGGACAGCGAGAAGCAGGTGCCCCGCCCCGCCCCGCCCCGCCCCGCCCCGCCCCGCCCCTCCCCGCCCCTCCCCTCCCCTCCCCGCCCCATCCCCCACCCCCACGCAAATTAAATATCAAAGTTAAACCTCCGCCGCTCAGCGCCAAATGCCAGCGAGGGGCTGAGGCGCGGCGTGGGAGCGCTGCAGGAGAAGCTGAGGACGCACCACGGGCAACGGACCACGCGACGCGACGCACCAGGGAAGAGCAGAAAGTCATAAAGATGCCTTGCATTTCAAAGAAACAGAAAAGTTCGAGACAAAACGAACTTCCATACTCGTTTAAATTAATGTCAATTTAATTAACAATATGTCGAATGTCGTTTTGCGAAAAACAATTGGTGGTGCTATAACAGCATATACATTCTCGCATAATTAGATTTTTTAATAATATCGCATTTTAAAACAAGTAATCACATTATTGTCGAAAGAAAATAATGCAAAAATTAAGATTTTGTAAGTTAATGTGGATCCTGCTAAAAAGATGGAAATGTTTACAAGAAAAAAAGTGCATTAATTTACGGGGCGGAATTTGTATCAAAGAATTCAAAATGTAATAAAGCGTGCTGGAGAGTGCTGCTACAAAGAGAGCGTGTGTATTGAAAGTTTCTGGGAGGACGACGGGTAATATACACACATTTGGAGACGATGGACGTTTTCAGATTAAGGACTTAAAGAATAGGAAGCTGCTTTAAGTATGTCTAGAAGACAAGAAAGTAAACGTGTAAGAATGAGAAATTTGAGATATTAATTAGAACTAAATCTATGAATAATGATTTTTGTATTAATACCGTTAAATTGTATATTTTTCTCTTTCCAATCTTCTGACTTTTTCTGACTCTTCGGGAGGTATAAACACCCAAACATTCGGAATTCTTCTTCATTACAAAAGCTTTTTTTCAAAACACACAAATATGAAACAAAAATAGATTTTCCTAAGTTTATTTATTTATTTTACGTCAAAAAACAGTTAAAACTGCGTATGACGTGATATGGGGAAAAGTGAATTGTGTGCACATTTTCAAAGTTCTGTGATCACTACACTAAGTCATATACTACTTAAATATCGAGGAAAAAACCCTCCCATGTAATAAAATCTATTTTCAAGGATAAATAAGCAATAAATTTTGGCTCTTATCCATGTTGTCCTTCAGAATAATACTTCCTGCCGAGACAACATGGAAACGATAATTTGAATAATTGTATTTCCCACTGAATTCTAGAAGACGTGCACAGAAAATGAAGTTACATTTATGTCCAGAAGCAAAACAAGGGGCCATCTCAGCATTTGCTCAATGGATCAGGGAAACTGGACGAAAAACCTGATCGAGATGGGGGTCATTGACCCGAAGGCTGTAGTACAATAGTTGTTACAGGTTGTTTATACACATTTATACAGTCCAAATGGTAAATAATGCATTATGTATCATTGTTAAAATTAATGTTACTTTTCTTGTGATGCTCAGTATAGTCTCTAATTGTATAGAAACAGTTATGCAGCAGAAACGATTTCATTTGGGATATAAACTTTTCTATCGAATTTAATCGTTTAATGTCATCTGGCAAAGTGTTGTAAAATAATGGACATGTATTGTATGTGAATATTTTGTAATGAGCTGTTGATACTGTCACCTGATGAATATGATTTCTACGTCGAGTGTTATAGTAATAGACATCAGCATTTTCTGAAAATATATTCCCGCCCTCGTACAATTCGTTTTTGTAATCTAAATGTCCGGGAGCTATAAGATGTATTTCCCCAGAATATTATGCCATATCTCAGGCGGGAATGAACATTCGCGAAATATACACAACGAGCAGTATGAAGGCTGACTGAATTTGCAAGAATTCTGAACGCGTAGCATAATGAACTTAATTGTGTGTTCAATTCATTTAAATGGACGTTCCATTTAAAGTTTGACTGAATTGAGAGACCTAAAACTTTTGTTGCCTTAACAATGGTACACCGTTCATTTTCAATGGAGTACAGAATTGTTTATTTGAAACGGAAAACTGCATTAAAACCGTTTTCTTTTCGTTTACTATTAATTTATTTCGGAACCAATTTGAAACATCTGATATTGTAGTATTTACGGTTTCTTTATCGCAAAGGATGTTCGTATCATCCGCAAAGAGAACCGTTCTTCCGCTTCGAATCGTCGAGGGCATATCGTTTATGTAAAGTTGGAATAGAATAGGGCCTAAAATTGATCCTTGAGGAACTCCGCGTGCAATGGGCAAAGAGTCGGAAAGGTGCGTACGTAATGTTCCATCATTTCAGTAAGGTATTTCAACTCTCTGAGATCGTTGTTTAAGGTACGAACATAACCAATCTAGAGCAATACCACGGATTCCATATGAAGGTAATTTTTTAAGTAAAATGTCATGATCAATGACGTCAAAAGCTTTTGAGAGGTCTAAAAATAATCCAATAGGTGCGTCAAGTTATGTGAAGGCATCGCTGTTTGCTAAAGCTCTACTGCTCTTGGGGAACTTGTAAGGCCTATCTCTACCATGTAAGGCCATCTCTTAAATATTTACATATCCGTGCATATATTTTTCAACATATATCTATTAAGAAGATTGCTAATAATAGAACTACAAAAATGAAAATATGTCAGTCTAACCAGAACACACTATACATCAAGTGGTACAAATTTCATTCATTTGCTAACAATAGTTTCTGAGAAACAGGAACATAAAGTTAAATAGAAAGACGTTACGGAAAACAGCTAGTAAAGTTTTTGGTAGAAAGTCAATGCATTCCAGCACCATATTATGGATGATCACTGTCTTCAAGTTCCTGTTTCTTTCTTTTTATTTTTTTGTCTTTTGAAGCAATTTCAGTCAATAATTGGTAGTCTTTCTCCCTCAAGGTAATTTTTTGACCATCAATTGCTTGACATAGGATAATCATATTATTTTCTGGTTTGATTCCAAATTTTTGTAAAACTTTAACTCTTCCAATATTTCCATCATTAAACATTAAAATACCATCATATACACTGAGAGAGTATGTTCCTACAAACACTGATTTGGGACTCTTGACCAAATAACATTATTGAATAGTTCGTTCACATTTTGGTTTCACCATGTAACATCTTTTCTATAGTGAAGGATCTGCTTAAGATCTAAGAACAAATCAAAGCAAATATCTGGAGTTTATAGAGATCTGCCAACGTCAAACAGTGTTGCTAACATCTCAATTGAAAAACGTTTTCGTCAAAAACTATAAAGAAATTTCGGCACTCACAAAAGTAGGCATGCCCGTCAGAGTCAACCGAGCGCACGTGGATATTTAAATGGCATTTAAACTCCCTTCTAATTTGAATTAGGCAAAACACCGATTCTATTATGGAAGAGCAGACTTCAGACTATCAAAATTATACAAAAAACGAAAATCGATATTTTTGGCCCAAAGTACTTACAAGATGCCCTTACATTGTTTGTTTCACTCTACCCAATCTTCTGAAATTTTGTGACTCTTCGGGAGGAATGAACACCCAAACACACGTAATTCCCCTTCATTGCAAAATGTTTTTGGAAAATACACTAATATGAAACAAAAATAGATTTTCCCAAGAATTGTGAAGACACCGCCACTTGTCAAAGCACCACTGCTCTTCAACAGTTATGTAACTCCATTACACTGAGCAGGTTTACTCAAGACCGAGGCAATCTACCACTTCCGCTTTTTCATAGCTATGTTAGAACGATTTTTCACACTATTTCTTCAACAACAAATTATTTTTTCGCAACATGTAACAATCATATTAATATTAATTGTTTGGGTAATCGAAAATTGTAGAAAATTTGTTTCATATTTATTGAATCCCAAAAGCAGGTAAAAACTTCAAGTGACATAGGGGATAAGAATGAACTGCAAATGTTTTATTGAGTACTGGAATCTCTATCTTTGCCGCTTGATACCGCGTATATTGTTTAAAATTTGTCATTCATCTAAGTTGTGTTTCAGGTGTAATAATTGAACTTTTATACTGCCAGTGTTTGCATGTGTTTGTTTCCGTGGTGCAATTGATTTGGTATATTTAGACAAAACAGTACAAACTGTGTGTGACGAATGAAGGAGAAGTACCATCTGCGCACGTTTTCTTGATCTGAATCTCTCCCCAATTTTCTTGATATTTCTTAAAATTACCATATTGAAGACTATTATTTTTCTGAGAAGGAAAACAACAAGAAAAGAACATCGTTTTATTATTACAGAGTTGCCAATCGATGATTCAGAAAAAAGTCGGTCCTCGAGCAACCACACGGTCGGTCCGCGCCGCGCCCGTGTCTCCTGGCTGACCCAGATGGGAGCGATTCGCCCTGGGAGCATTCCTGCCCGGAGAGTGTTCCTCACAGGCGCGCCCGGCTGCGGAGGGGCTGGCGCCGTAATAACCAAGCCCCGCCCCGCCCCTCCGCTCCCCTCCCCTCGACAGCATCTTACGGGATATTAAACGCGGGCAAAAACTAATGACACAAACAGGCGACGAGGAGGTAAGAAGCAAATTGATGTCGGTGCGAGGAGGTATTTTTCCGCTCATATCTTAGCCAAAGGGGCCTCGCACGCGCGGCTCCTTCATAACAATCCTTCTGGCGTTTGCCTGCGCCGGCGAAGACGCCGCCCCGCCCCAGCGCTCAAACGCCGCGTCGGGCATATTGCGCCCGAAGACCCGTGGGCGGCGCGGGGCGGAGTTGTTCTTGGCTTTGCCTCGGGCGAGATTGTAGCGCAGGGCTGTCTGTGTCCTTGCGAGCGGCCGGCCGGGCGATTCGCAACATGCACGCTTTGCCTGAGCGCGTAACGGAAATTAAAAGCCTGGCTGCCGCCCCAACAGGTTCTTTTCCGAGCGGCGCCCTCTCCTGCCGTGCCCTGCCCTGCCCGCTTCTTCCTGCGCGGCCGCGGCACCGCGCTCCGCTCGCATAAAATATTTGCCAAGCACGTTCCAGTTCCGCCGTCGCGGGGCGTGCTCGCCCGTCATTAATCACCGGTCGCGGGGCGGGTGGGCGGGGCGGCGGGGTGGGCGAAATGAGTGGACGAGCGGGACGGGGCGGGACGGTAAGACGTTGTGGGGTGGGGTGGAGGGTAAGGTGGTGGTGGTAGGCTACCTGCGCGGGGGAGGGGGCGTTTTCGAAGAGCGCGCGTCGCGGGCGAGAACGAGAGCGAGAACGAGAGCGAGAGCGAGAGCGAGTGATGCTAGGGGCGATGCGCCGACCGAACTGCCGGTCGCTCCCGCCATCTGGTGGACGCCGCGCGAACTCTACGCGCGGGATCGATTGCGGGCGGTCGACTTCACCGAGGGTCGACGGATTTCACAAACAGCTGAATAACAGATGCGATGATAAGGTCGCTCTTCATCAGTTCTGTGGGTGAAAGTTTCCTTTGTGAGACCCTAAATGGGAGTTGATTACAGACCAATATGGTTTGGTAAGGAACAATGGTGGGAGTAAAACATGATAGATATGAATAAAAATATTTGTATACATCGGTAAATAACTGAACTAACCTATTTTTAAATTAATATTCTAAAATATCAACGTCAATGTTAACATCAGGACAAATATATTTCTAGCACGTGAAACTAGCACTAAACCTAGCATGTAACATACATAAGATTCTCCCAAAAAATAATATCCTCAAATTCTTCTGATCGACAAGGCTGCGCAAATTTGTTTTTTTAAACTTTGGGGGTGCTTACCTCGACAAATTTTCAAAATTTTCACACAAATATTTAGAAAGGCACATATTTTGTTTTGCTGTCGAATGTTTGTTGGAATAGAGCAAAGTACGCTCGTAGAAACGGCGCAGAACCAATTCACATCTCTAAAGTTTCGAAAATTACAATTAAAAAATTACATAAATAAGTTTTCACCAAGAACAATACCACATTATACTTTCTCGAATACGTACTTATTTGTGGCGTAAATTCGTAGTATATGAGAAAGAGTATTTCTTGTCCTGACAGGAATGTGTGTAATTGAGAAACTTTTAATCCCTGCAGCGAGAATAATCGTATTGTGATGGGGTCAAGGACTACTACAGCAAATATGGGAAGGTATTGTACATAATAGACCTATGCGATATTCGGGGAGCGCCATGTTGCTTTTCACTGGGAATGTTCTCAGAGGAGCCATAGAGACCGCGTAAGGACCTGGTGGGTGTTACAGGCGCCGACAGGTAGCACCTGGGAACAGAATGGAGCAACATCAAAGAGTTCGCTCACATTCAGAAGAACAGGAATTTAATATCCGCATATGAGAACGTGTGTGCCATTTTGTAGCATCAATAGTTCCTATACATATTAATGATATCGGTAACGAAATTCCATTGACAGTCAGACCTTGCCGCATGACTGCATCATGTATCGAAACAAGTAGTGCAACAGCAGCACATATTCTCGCATTAACGTTGCAATTTTCAAAAAAGCAAGGAGTTCAATGGTAAGGAGACCTGTCCCAAATTTAAAAGAGTCCTTCGCTCTATCCCAAGAAATAATTTAATTAAAAAATGCGGGGTATTTTTGAGACAATTTTGAAACTATAGTTATAGTAGAACGTAAATTATCTTCAAAATAAAATTGCTTTTATCTTTTGTTTATTTTATAACATACATTTGTTTATTCATAGCTTTATGTATCGTTTTTTTATTTTATATATTTTCAATTATCCTTATGTTGGCTAAAGTGCCAGTGGGCGTACGCTCATTTGCAGAAATAAATCCGTATTATTATTATTATTATTATTATTATTATTATTATTATTATTATTATTATTATTATTATTATTATTATTAACCTTTAATGCATCTGGGTGACATCTTTTCCAGATATTTCCAGGTGATGTGGCTTCGGAGATGGGCGGGACTGGATGGAGTTGTAAGAGCGGGTATTGGCGGGACCGGATGGAGCTGTAAGAGCGGAGATGGCCGGGACCGGATGGAGTTGTAAGAGCGGGGATTGGTGGAACAGGATGGAATTGTAAGAGGGGGATGGGTGGGAATGCATGGAGTTGTAAGAGCGGAGATGGGCGGGACGGGATGGAGTTGTAAGAGCAGAGATGTGCGGCACCGGATGGAGTTGTAAGAGCGGGTGAAAGGGGCGGAAGAATGGCAAGAAGCGTATAGAGCAGTTGAGTAATAGGAAGGAAATGATCGGAAAATGAAAAGGAGCAGAAGGAGGAAGAGGAATGGGCGGAGCGAAGAGCGGAGAAGGATCTAGAAGGAAGATGAGCGTATCGGAAAGAGCGGGAGGAACAGATAGAGCGGCGCGGGTAAGATTGCAGAGGATACATAAATACCCGAACCATGCGGGGTAGATGTTACATGTAAAGATAAGCATAGTGATGAAAAAAGGTAGAATAAGTACAATTTTAGAACATTTAACCATCTGGTACTTAAGTTCAAAACAGAACATATGGCAATTTTGTTGATTATAAGATAATAATCTAGCCAAAGGAGCAAGCGAATACTATGTCCTCTCATTTCAATTGGAGGTTACTTATTAAAGAACCTAAAGGTATACACTCATACAATCCAACAACTGAATGCTTTAAGCAGTAGGCAAATAAATGACATTGGTCTATTTGATGAAGGATAAACAGTTCGATTTTTCTCACAATCAAACGAGGGAATAGATAGTGTGATAACAATACCTAAGTTTATAAAAAGTACGAAATAAATGCAAATGATAGTTTCATTCAGCTCAAAGGATGCGGGCAAATTCTTCAATTAGCACCTTTCGATGCGAACAAATCTAGAAGTATTCTGTGTTGACTACAGATGAAACCGCTAGCTAACATGAAACAGTCGGCAGATGGACTTTTTAAATAATCTTTTCGGTATCAGGGCTATTCAAAACGTTCATTTCTGTTTAAATCTCTAAATCGAATGTTAGCAGCATTAGGTAAATTTTCAGTACTATATATGTAGGAAATCCGAAAGGAATGAAATATTTTATTTACGTTTTTTTCTGCGCTTTACAAACGATGTATTTGGAAAATTTTAGGAATTTTGGGTCGTTACTACTGACAGCTGTAAAATTTCCTAATATATCCTTTTTTAACATTTCTCTTCAATAAATGTGCGTTCCACCATGTACGCAGGGAAATCTCTCACAGCTTTATACTGGTTCTACATCGTGTACTCGAATATTCTAAATTCTTTGGTAATTTGAAAAAAAAATCATATTACAAATTTCGATTTTAGCGTAAATAAAACAAAGCTTAATGACAAGTCAAATCTAGAGTCATCAGATAGATTAGAGACCATCAATTTTGGTGATAAACCTCTGGATGGTTTAGGAACTAATATTGTTCAAAGACGACCAGTCGGATGGAAGGAGAGACGTATTGAAAAACAACACTATTGTTTTCGATCTCGGTTATTCCGAAAGATATATTTCCCTATTTTACGTATACTACGCCCCGCAAATGGGGTGAGGGTATTCAGCCCTGGCGGGGAATTGGAAACTCCAGTCCGGGTCCCAAGTTCTTCGGAGACCGTCCAGGTCGGTGCCCGTCGTCGTGCGAAGATGGGGCAGAGCGGTGAGGGAGGGGGATTCGCGGTCCTGGGTTCGTTGTGACAGTAACCCACACTCCGCGTAAATTGAGGAACTGTGGACTTGAATGAGTGGCACATACCCCGGTAAAATATGTAAAATTGATAACCTTCGATCTGACAAAATGACCCCAGTCAGATGAAAGGGTAAGTTATCCTAGATACCCAAATGTCAGGTTGAGATCATTGGGCACCCGATGGGGATGGCGGTGGGAGGGTGGGAATATAGTGAAAAGCTAGGTATCCTCCGAAGTAGTTTGTAGACACAATATATATTACCTATAAGAGACGGTAAAAATTAAGCAGAAAATTAAACATAAACTTTCCGATTTTCAATTAATCATTTCTAAATGCATGCCTTCGTATTTATTCGTCCAACTCATTAAGCTACACTCTTCTATTCAATTTTGTTTGTGATCTCCCAGAAAACTGACATTCTTCATGATGGTGGAATACAGCTGAAATGTCTAGTTGGAATACGCCTTTCGAAAATATTAAAGTCGGTCACCCATTGTTGAAATTGAAAATATTTTCCTAGCGTATGACAAGTACAATGTAATGCACGTTTCTCACATATTACACCTGTCACTTAATAATGTTTTCTGAAAGTACAATACCGTGGAAATAAAATACATATTCTGTAATATTATTGTGGATAGCATGTATGGGAAAACTACAAACGCTCCCTCGTCTTACTCTTCTAGGGATATGTTCAATCCAAATAAACATCTCTTCTACAACAAAGCTTGTCAAATACATTACATAAATATTGAAATCGTAAGTTAACGTTACCCTATAAAAACGAGGAACCCGAAATGCAGCAGAACAACTCTATTTATTTTCCTGTGACGTACAACACGCACAACAAAATATTTCGGATTCATGGGAAAACAATTCGAAAGCCCCTGTATGGTACGCTCGAAGGTGTGATTGATCTTATTACCAACATTTCGCATGACACCGCGACAGTGATTGCTTTGGAGCCGCGCTCGGTGAAACAACTGCTTCCTGACGCGAATGCACGTGGCATTCATCAATCAAGATAAAAAAAAACACCCTCCGCTAAACTGTTATTAGCGATAACCAAAGACCCTCGTACCTCGTCGAGATAACCATCAAAATCGTGAGACTATTGTAAACAGGTCAACCTTTGGCTTGCAGCGTCCGCCCGTCCTTGACCTTGCTGTAATGACGGGTTGACATGTTGACTGCCGATGGCGCTGGAGTCGATGGAAAAGGGTAGATCCAGCGCGCTTCAGGAAAGCGGACGTCATCCATGCAATGTCACTGGCACGAACGTTTGGATGACAAAGAGTGCAGCCATAACAATGATAATCCACAGTGTTGTAGATTCACATGAAGAATAATAAACGTGCCTCAAATCGGCCGATCAGACTATTTTTTTTAATCAAGTTGATTGCCATTTAAAGAGCAATTATTCGTAGATAACTGCGGGAGCAGGCGACGCATTTAATCACATTGACAAATGCATGGTTTTCGTATCTCTGCATGGAAATCATTATCCACATGTTTTCGTACAAAAAGATAAGATCTTCTCTCTCAAGTTTTATTTTATAGTTCTAAAAATATTTTTTCAATGAGAAGAAATTTCAGTTTAATAATGCATTGCTATTGCATCGTACCTAATATGATAAAAATTGCAGTAGCATAGCATGTATCTTCCTAGTTAGATACATATGTTATGGGGAGTCAGAAAAATGACCAATAAGAGAAATATAAGTGACCCGTTACTTCGCACATTAGCAAGATCATGTGGATGAAGATGTATCAAATAACTATGAACGAATCTTTTCAGAGTTCATTCGGTAAATGTTGGCATTGGCTTCAGGACGCTGGCTAAAGTAAGGCGGTTTTTCAACAGCTAGGCGGCTTGTGTGTTCGCGAGAAGGGGTAATGAGAGTTACGATGGGATTTTTCCTACCTTCAATATCTTAGGGATTTCCTAACCTGGAACAACAGCGTTGGAATTGGCAAACTCGAGAACATTTTCCTACAAAAATCTTTCGATTCAACGTTGAACGTTCCACCAGTGAAACCGCGTTGTTCCAAAACTGAATGATAAATTTCTTCCTACATTTAAGGCGTTCGGTTGACGATAATACATTTGATGGAATACGAAACAACAATTTTAAATAACGAGAAACACACAAGTCATAACGTGAGAGCAAACTCATTCCGCCATTTGCATCTCGTTTTTGAAATTTCTTGGGATATACACCAAAGTACTCCCTTTTCTTAGAAACGATGAATAATCTTGGAAAAAAAATCCTTCGTCAAAATCGTGACATTCCGTTGTGATACTGAAACGCCGCATTTACTTTGTTGCTTCGATGAAGTAATTTTAAAGAACGACCCAATCTGGAGCGGAAACCGTGTGTGTGGGGGTGGTGAGGAAGGGGGCGTGGCGCGACAGCCGTCGGCGCGATCTGTTTGTCGCCGGAGGCGCCGACACGAGACGCGGCGCCGGCTGCGGGGGCGGAGGCGACACAAAGCCGCGGGCTGTTTGCCGGGCGCCCCGCCGTGTTTGCGTGCGGCGCGGGGGCGGCGCCGGGGGCGCGGCGCCCGAGGGGGGCGGGGCGCCGGGGGGCTCGCCGCAGAGCGACGCGCGCTGAGCAATCAGACGGCACCGCGCCGGCCGCGCCCCCACCGCCTCCGCTCTCGTCGGCGACACGGACCACCGCCCGCGTTAGCTCACAGCCAGCGAGTCCCGACGGGGGCGGATTTTCCTTTGCTGGGTGGAGTTCAGCCGCTGATCGGTAGTTGTCCGTGGTTGCTCGAATCATTACCTGGCACATGTCGTAGCTGCAGCCAAACAAATACGCCGAGAACCGCGGGAGATCTTTCCTTCCACATCCTCGCTCCCTCCACTTCCCTGTCCTGTGGGAGAGATGAGAGCTTGTCCCGTCTGGGGCGGCTCCTTTCTGGTGGAGATACCTGGAGAGGGAAATCTCCGAGAACCGAAGTGTTTTTTGGTGCCATACATCCAGCGGGGATGGAACACCGCCACCTCTCGGGATAACATTTACTCCACTAATGAGACCATTGACCATAGCCATTGGCATGGCCAGAAACGTCAGTTAATCAATCAATACGGTCACGGCCGCACCCCCACTCCTGGTCCATAATCCTGCTCAAGCTGCTTGTGCCTTACAGCGTAAGTGCCGCCTTCTCAGACCCCGCCTCCGACCCCGCCTCCGACCCCGCCTCCGACCCCGCCTCCGACCCCGCCTCCGACCCCGCCTCCGACCCCGCCTCCGACCCCGCCTCCGACCCCGCCTCCGACCCCGCCTCCGACCCCGCCTCCGACCCCGCCTCCGACCCCGCCTCCGGCCCCGCCTCCGACCCCGCCTCCGACCCCGCCTCCGACCCCGCCTCCGACCCCGCCTCCGACCCCGCCTCCGACCCCGCCTCCGACCCCGCCTCCGACCCGCGTCCGCCTCCTTCCCCGTCCCGAGCGTCACTCACCTCTCGCTGCATCGGAGTGGAGGTCGCGCTCGCCTTTCCACGCCTCCCACGGCGCGCACCCCCGCCTACGCCGTCGAGTCTTGCGCTGCTGTCGCCGGAGCGTTTCATTGCTTCTAGGGCGGCTAAGCGGCTTGCGTCTCCGCTTAACCTGCAGCTTCGTCTGATGTTTGCTCCGCTCTCGCGCATACCCTCTCAGCACCCGCGACGCAGCGCTCTTTGCTCGCCCCCGCTCGCGTCGCGACAATTATTTATGAATAACCTGTTACAAGACCCACCCACCTGTCTAGTGAGTTAATGATCAAATAGAGAGAAGTAAATGTCACTGCGGTGATTACATCCATTTTCCTCCTCCACACGTCTTTAAAGATCCCATTGTTGAATATTCTCTTGAATAACAAACAATTGTTTATCAGAATTGGCATATCTGTTGAAACCAGATATAATCATCACTCTGCTGGTAACAAGTCCAAAGATATGTCTCACCATTTAACAAATAAATCAGTATCACGAAGTTCAATACGAATTTTTCTGTTGAAAATTGCTGTTTTCTTTGAAGCATCACAGTACTTTCTTATTCTACGTAAGTAGTATGCATGAAAATAAAAATCAACTGTCCCATAATTTGAGGTAGATAAGCAGTTTTCAGTAGGCCAAATTTGCGATTTTTAGCGTTATCTTAAAGACTAAAGTTCTAAATATTTGATGACTGATGACAGCACCACGATCTTGTAAATTTGTTGCTGAAGATATTTTATTATGAATATTAACTTCTTTTGGCCAATTTAGTAACTGACGTGGCTGAAGTTTGCAAATCGAGACAATAAGCGATATCGGTCATGTGTCATTTAATACTTAAACCACTAGCTTATAAGAAAAAGTAGTATTAGTGAGAAAGACGTTTTCTTGGAGTAGAAACATTAATCCGCTATCTTCAGATGCATATCACTTGCTTCGGTTGTCCTTAACGAAAGGCGTATTATAAAAGCCTTAATGGATGTCGATTTTTTTGTTCCTCTATCTGCGTTAAGTCGATATATTAGAACAATATTTCGATTACATCATATTTTCCCAATAAATAACAAGTATTACCTGACAAGATTAACGAGATCGTAGGATTTCAGTTTTCATTTTTCCTCATTGTTCCATTTTAGTAAATCTAAATTACTATCACATCGAAACAGTTCTTTCACAATGTTTCATTCTTTCAACAAATTTTCAGTTAGTGCGAAAAGTTTCGCATCGGAGCGATGTCAGGCCTGCTTCGTGAGGCCCGTAGCTGTCCCAGCACCTGCGCCGCGCCGCGCCACCGCAAGCACACAGCACACAGCACTCGACGCCGCTGCACGGGAAATGTCCCACCCCCACCCCGAGCACCCGACCGGCAGGCTGGCGCTGGCAGCAGCAGTGAACTGATGGCCCGCCTCTCAGGCTTTCGCAGCATTGCCAAACACTCATGACTGATCGGTTATTTCGTTGGTGGGTGCGTCAACTGCTAAGGACATTCGTCCCGTAAGTGTAGTAAAAGCTATATCCGGGAGGGGGCGATGTTACTCTATCACTGGAATGCCAGGTCCAACACCGACCTACGTGTCCCACCTGCAGGTATCTCCGCAGTGGGGCACCGCGCTAGCCTGAATGCGCAGTGAGCTCTTGATTTCCCTCCCACCAGTTCAGTAGGCAAAGCAAGTAAGAGAATGCAACTGATCTTGGCTGTCCGGGTGACGCCGCGTCGAAGGCTGTGTTGCCGATGTTTCAACATCTTGTCGTGGTCTTCCTCAGGGGTGGTCTGCGACCATATCATTTACATGACAGGCCGCGGAAGCCTACGACTTCAAGTAAGATAATGTGTGTAATGGCAGAGGAGCAGACAAGGGTAAAGAAAGAAAGAAACATCGCAGGCTGTCCTTCCCCTGTTTCTTAAGGTACCGCTCCGGCATTCCCTTGGTGTGTTGATTGGAGAAACCCCGGAAAACTACCGTTCAGAGTAGCCGGCCACCAGAATTCTCCTCCAGACAGTAGATGAATTCGACCTAGCTATGACGCTAGTACCAAAAATCCGCTCCCGACGAGATTACAATTCTAGGGACTCCTATGCAGGGATACCGCAGTGATAACCCTGAGTCATTTCAGCCGATAAAAGAAAGTAGCGCGGCGCTTTCTTTCCTAAGAAGTTTCATGAGGAGTTTTTTTCCATAAACTTTACACAGCTAAAAGAATCTGCACATTACTGTTGGGAGGTCGAAATGCAAATGGTGGAAATTTTGATACCATTTAAACAATGATCTGATTAAAATTCGCCAGTTCCTCCGGGGTTTCTAATGAAAGTTCCCGTTTATTCTTGAAATTGTGTTGTACACTGCAATCGTTATTTTAGACAATTTTAAATTAACATACAAATAATCTCTCACCTTTTTGGGCATTTTATGTAGTTTCATATTTTAAATTTGTATTTAACGAAAACAGTAATGTGAAAATGATTAGTTCATGACAACAAGGTTTCGGAAGTTGTCCCCACAAATTACCATACTAGGGAATCCAAACAGCAATATTTCTTCTTCACACAACACACGCACTGATTTGCGAATCTCTTCTGTTAATTTCATGAGACAAACGGTACATATCCTTCGCAAATTCCTTTGAGCAGAAAGTCTTAAGGCATAAAATCCTCATATATTTTTTGGGGAAAGTATTTTAAAAAATCTTCAATTCAACCTGAACACTTCACTAGTTGATTCTTCTGTCTGATTTGCTCAATTTTATTTTGATTGATTGATTAGTGATTCCGGGCGCGTCAACTACAGAGGTCATTAGTTCCGTAAGTGTAGTGTATGTGTATGATAGGGAGTGATCTTTTCCCACTGAATGGCGATATCTGGCGCCGACCTACCGTCAACTAGCGGGGATTTCCCTAACCAGCTATCTCCCACCAGCAGGGCACCGCCTAGCCCGGGAGAAGTTCTAAGTACCCGACCGGTCTCCCGGCATGTGTGGTAGTGTAGTGCATGTTAGTGTAAGTGTGTGTAAGGGATGAGGATAGTAAAAGGAAGAAGAAGTAATGATCGCGCGCGGTCCGTGGTCCGTTTGTGAGGGTCTGCCCCGGCCTTTGCTCCATTGTTGATCGGAGAAACCACGGAAAACTACCGATCAGAGCAGCCGGCCGCTAGAATTCTCCTCCAGAGAGCGACTGAATTCGATCTATACCACAAACTAGTGTCGAAAATCCTGCCGCCGACGGGACTCCAACCTAGGACCTCCCGGTTAGAGGAACTGCAGAGACATCAGTTGATGCACTGAGCCACCGCTCCCGGTTTTTCTTTTGACATATTTTGACTTCCTCTCTGCAAATCAATTGTAAATAGATGCCTCGCAAAACCATTGCTGCCAGTACTGCTTAGTAGAGGAATATCGAAGAAAACCATACAATATCACAAGTCGTTCAACATTTAATGAGGTTCAAATGTACAACAGAGCGTGTAAATATTGATTTTAAATTACTAGAATATCTCAAAAGTTTTGCCTGTTAGGGAAAACGAGAGAAATGTCTTCAATAGAAAACATGTCATTCAGGAGGCAGAAGAATGTTTGTACGGTCACTTAATGATTGCAGATCCCGCGCAAAGCACGCGGCATGGGGGTCAAGGTACGACGCTCTGACGGGCAGTTACGTGGAAAGAACGGAAGGGCGGAGTAGCGATGGAAGTGAACAAGACACTGGAAAAGAGTCACTAAGGAAGAAGTTCACGAAAATAACACGTTGTGGAAACAATATGTGGATAGAATGAACAGAGAGGTGAACAAAACATGCGAAGAAGAGTGTCTGAAGCAAAAAATCTCGATTGTATTGATGAATTGAATAGTAATACGAGACAGGAAAGAAAACGTGTAGAAGAAAGTGGGAATGAATAAGGTAAAAACATAAAGAAAGATGGAATAGACATGGAGAAACGCTGATAAAAGAGAGAGACGGGAGGAAGGAAGTTGTGAAAGGCAGGGAAGTGAAGAGAGAGCAGAATAAATGATGAGAGAAATAAAAAGAGAATAAAAAGAAAGAGGGTAATGCGATAGCTTGCAGGCGCTGGGTGAGCGGGAGGAGCAAAATAACACGTCGTATTTGAGCAGAGGGGAGGGGAGGGCGCTACCAAGGCTGGTTGTTGTGAGCGGCGCAGCGCGGGGGCGTGGGCGAGTGCGAGGGAGGGGGGAGGGGGAAATCGATGGGGGGCGCGGCGGAGGCGCGGCGAGGAGCGCGCGAATCGCCGTGCGTCACACGCTCGTCGGTGGCGGCGAGGGTCGTCGGCGTCGGGACGGCGGTGACGACGGCGTCGGCGGCGCTGCGGCAGCGGCGGCCGCGGTCCTCGCGTGTCATGGGTTCCAGCAGGACGCACCTCCCGGCTGCTCCCGCCGCCGCCTCCGCCGCCGCCGCCAGCGCCTTCGGTGAGTCCGCTCTTAGAAGTAATCAGTGCGGTCCCTTGTGGTAGATACGCAAGTTCAAGCACGTGCTTCGGCACAACGTATGTCTAGCTGCCACTGTAAACGCGTTCTGTGAGTCAGATGTTAAATTCCGGAAGAAACGAGGCGTTTCCTGTGATTAATACATGGTAAGTTGAATCATTGCATTTCGTATCATTGATATGTAAACCCTTAGATGTCACCACAAACGCCTTGGCCGACTCAGTTTATACAAACTAGAAGTAAGAAGGTCAAACCCGTGAGAGACGAGAAGGAACACACTACCTCCCGCACACAACTCTTCTGAATCTCAATACACAACTGCTTCAGCAAACGCCGTCGGTATGTTCTTACAATCACGAAATGAAGAGAAAGGAGAGCTCAAGTGCCTCTCATCTTATATTAGAGCGACATTTCCTCTCTAGTAAGTTATAAGTTTAGTGTGAAAAAATAAATTTTCCGTAATAAACAGGGCAGTATTTTGTGAAACTCCTGTCGTAGGTGGTTCATTCAGCTTATCCAAACTGAAATGTCTGGCCCCCTCGCACCTCGCAAAATCTCACGGAGAAGTAGTTTTGCAATTCGGAAGTAAGGAGGGCAGTCTCCTTCGATAATACTTATTTGCTGCCACCAACGCTTACGGTAAGACACTTCATACCGACTCTTCTAAAAACAATAACCTAAAAATCTAGATAATCGCACATTTATCTTTTAGACAACATACAGTCGGAAAAAAGTATTGCAACGCCGGTAAGGGCACGAGCAATCAAGTAGACGATAAGGGACGTTAGAGATGGGGGGTCGTAGAAGCCGTGATTAACATTTCACGGATGACTGACGTTCGGTGACGTAATGGCAGCGTGACGAAATGGTCCGGAAGCGCCATCTATACCACGACTTTAAAAGGCGCTCTTTACGATAAGGTCTAGTCGGGACTTAGGTATGCCACGACGTCGCAATCGCGTGTCCTTTAAACAACTGGACTAGTTTGAGCGGGGTCAGATTGTCGGCCTGCGCGAAAGCGGATGATCCTGTCGGTGCATTGCTGACCACGAGGGCCGTGATGCTACGCCGGTGCTGCGGTGCTGGCGACGATGGGTAGACGAGTATTTCCACAGCCGTACTCACTTCGGGACGTGCGCTGAGCACTGACGGAAGTCAAGATCGACGCATTATGAGGACGGCATTGGCAGACCGTACAGACACTCGCGCCGAGATACAAGCATATGTGGTCCCCAACATGTGTCCTCGCACCGTTGGAAACCGGTTATTTGCTGCAGGATTAGAATAGCGCATACTGCTAGTCCGACTGCCAATCACGTGAAACCATCGTTGAGCACGTCTGGCGTAGTCCAATGTGCGGGTCAGCTTGGAGAAGGGATGGCGTGTTGTAGTGTTCAGTGATGAGAGTCATTTCTGCCTGCACGCCAGTGATGGAGGTGTGCGTGTGCGGCGTCGCACAGGCAAGCGCGTGCGTCCGGAGTATGTTCGTCCACGTCACGTAGGGCCCAGCCCGGGAGTGATGGTGTGGGGGGCCATCAGCTACAACACGTGTTCGTCTTGGGTGTTCGTGGAACGATGATTGACCAGAGCTGGATACATCCAGCACGTTGTGCAGCCTGAGCTGATACCTTTCTTGCAACGGGAGGGGGTGCGCTATTCCAGCGGGACAATGCCCGCCCTCACACGGCCTGTGCTACACAACATGACTCTTCGTGATTGTCGTTAAGTGCCCTGGCCGGCACGCTCGGCGGATTTGTCCCCAATCGATCATATGATGGGGCCAATACCTCACCCGTGCTGCGATTCCGGCAACAACTCTGCCTGCTCTGCGTGAGGCGGTATAGGAGGCGTGGAAGAGTACCGTAGAACACTATTCGCCACCTGTACGATGGGATGCCAGCCCATACCAGGGCTCGTACTGCCCGCGGCTTGTAGCCACAATATTAATGGGAGGGTTTCCAGTTCATGGTTCTCTCTGTTGCTGGACGTGCGACTCTTGCATGGCTCTGCCCATGTATTCTTGTGTAGTATTCTGTCTGTATGTGCTGTATCTGTTCGGAGGAATAAATTGTACAATGTAATATGGGTGTTGAAATACTTTTTCCACCAGTGTATTTCATAACATCCGATCACCGATCAAGCTTGATCACACTTCATCACCGATCAAGCTTGATATTTCCCTTTGTTTCCAATCATCCATTTATCTTTCCTTCCTATTTATAATTCGTATTAAAAACAATTATTAATAATTTAATGATCGAATCAGAAATTTTAAAATTAAAGTACATAATATTATTTAATAATAATAATAATATATTACTTAAATTCCAGAAACAAGGATATCTCGATAAATGATCATGAAATAAATAATGTAATATTAATATTGTATTCATTAAATTTAATAGAATAATCTACAAACTAATTATAAAATCAGAGCAGATAGTTAATTGGGAAGTATTACCAAATAATCAGAAAATGGCTTATCAGAATGAACTACAAATAATTGAATTTATCAATTGAGTTATGCAGAAAATAGTTACAGGTGCTACCAACACTTCTCCCCTCCATGCAGTTGACCAACACGTCACAAGAGAACGGAAGTGACGTAGGTCCTGGAAGTTAAGGAGCCCTTTACACGGGCAGCATTTCTTACCGGATGAGTGTCGTCAGTGGTAGGTAAATATTTCACTAATGAGTCAGGTAAAACTGGCGCACGATAACTGGCAAGAAACACAGCCTGTGTTAAGGTAACTTTGCAGGTGAGAGGCGAATAAGCCAGATATTGAACATTACATTTAACTGAAGTTTCCGCTGTTACGCTCATTAACATTGTTAGATTTATTTTTCTATGCATATCCTCTTCACCACTAGATCCAAATGCATTACACTAGTCAAATAAGGGAATTTTTCCTTGTCCGTATACTTATTTACCTTATTAATCTATTCAGACAGGAAAAGGAATGCATTCTGTCTGCCCTCCTCTATACCCTGCCCCGCGCCCTGCCCCGCGCCCTGCCCCGCGCCCTGCCCCGCGCCCTGCCCCGCGCCCTGCCCCGCGCCCTGCCCCGCGCCCTGCCCCGCGCCCTGCCCTGCCCCGCGCCCTGCCCTGCCCCGCGCCCTGCCCTGCCCCGCGCCCTGCCCTGCCCCGCGCCCTGCCCCGCGCCCTGCCCCGCGCCCTGCCCCGCGCCCTGCCCCGCGCCCTGCCCCGCGCCCTGCCCCGCGCCCTGCCCCGCGCCCTGCCCTGCCCCGCGCCCTGCCCTGCCCCGCGCCCTGCCCTGCCCCGCGCCCTGCCCTGCCCCGCGCCCTGCCCCGCGCCCTGCCCCGCGCCCTGCCCCGCGCCCTGCCCCGCGCCCTGCCCCGCGCCCTGCCCCGCGCCCTGCCCCGCGCCCTGCCCCGCGTAATGCCGAACGACCACCCAACCTACTCCTTGCCCTGCGTGGCCTTGCTTGGCTCCGATACTACCCGCCTTACCGCCAGGTTGTGCGTGAAGTTGACATTTGAAAACAATATTTTTTTTCTTCATTTTATTGATGTTAGTATAACCTATACGAAAATTTAAGCTACGTGTGCAGACCTCCGGGACTTCTAGTAAACGACACCTCCTTTTCTGTGCGTGAGTAATTCATTTGAAAAAAAGATGTTTACATAACACCATACCGAAATATATGTTTCTTAGGTTTCGACAGTGCCAATGCTGAGAGCGTGTACCTCCGCGAATTGTTCGCTCTCCCGACGCCAGTGAGTGAGCGCGAATGAGCTAGAGGAGCCTGACGGGGCGTGTCCTCTGCCGCAGGGGAGCGACGGGAGGCGCCGTGGGCGGCGGCGGCAGGGTCGTGGGAGGCGGAGACGCCGCTGGAGGTGCTCCGAGAGTTCGCGCTGGGCACCACGCTGCACGGCGTGCGCTACATCGCGCGCCCGCCCGCCTCTCTCCCGGACAGGTACGAGCTCATTTCCTTGCTCTTCACATTCGGCGGCTCCTCACATTCGGTATTTGGAGCGACTGCTCGCCGAATACCGCCCTTTTAGTGAGGAGTTGTTGCTTGCTATTTGCGGAGCGACGAACATTCGGTGCTCGCCCTACCCACCGCGAGTCGGTCTTTGGTCACATCAAAGAAGCGAACATTTGCCGAACACATTAGCTACCTTGGATTGGGCGAGCAGTTGTTCGCTGTTTGACAAATGCCGAATGTGTGGTGCCTCTCATATTAGTAGATCGTTGACAAATGTGAAAAATATATCCCAGAAAACAAATTTCTATTTACGTGAGAGCAACAAATCTTGTCACCTCATTATTTCGACCTAATCGTCAATCAATAATAAAAGTAGAACTCCTTGTATTTTATGTTAATCAATTATTTCAAACCCTTTTTATAGAGAGTAATCATTAAAAAGCCAACTTGTCCGGTTAAGGTTCATAATTTTATAAAAGCTACGAGTATATTCGTAAATTCACTAGAATTCATTACTCACTGAACAGAATCACTTTATCTTCTGATTACAACCAATGCAAAGAAAAATTACGGTAATCTATTAAACTAATTTCATCTTCAGAATAAAATTGAATAATCACCTTACACACCAGATCCAATGGAACGTACAAGATCAGAAAAATAATAATATTTACTTCCTGCCAATGAGCTTTTGTTCTGTGGTAGTGTTTTTACAGAACATATAAAGACATACAAAAAAGTTAAGAAATATTATTGGGAATATACAACGACTAATTAGTAACTAAGAAAACATAAAATATATACACATTGCCATCACACGCAATTCCCAGGACGATTCTGGAAGTAATGCACATTAGATGGAAATGGCGCTAGTACTGCAGCAGGTAGATTGTACCTGCTATATACACTCACACACGTGACGAACTGTAACACACAAAGATGCGCACATTATTTCAACAAACTACTTTAATATTCCTTAAAGGAATTTTCTAATAAATTCGCAATATTCGGAGGAAAATAGATAACGAAAACAGCTGTATATTTCAGTTAGTGAATTGAACCTATCTCGATATTAATCCTAGAAGATAAAGTTTTCTGAAAACCGGAAATGGCCGAAAGTGTTTAGTCAATTATCCGGGAAAATTGTGGATGAGTAAATTGATTAATATGATGAAAAGGGGTAGTGGAAGTGAAGGAAAAGGAAGTGAAGTGTGTAGTCTACATATAACAAATATTGCTCAGTTAATGTTCACTGTGCGTTATATTTATGAAAATGTCACTTCTTGTGCTAGGTAGAGATAATGCATTATATTATTTATTTCTAATTGTATATAGTATTCTGCCACCGGACATCAGCTCAATTGTCAAATAAAATTAATATCTAGAATAATTATTCAAAAAAATGACCCAGGTACATCCTGTACACCACATCGCAGTTTATAACACATGGAAAAAATCATTTCCCTCTGGCGTTTGTAAACCGATATGAGAAACGTTAGTCACTTTGGCTTATTCGCACAACAATTTTGTTCAAAGACTACGATAATGGAAGACGTTCCGAACTGTGACGGCAAAGTGTATAATTAACATTATATCTTGTTTTCCCTTTGTTTACCAAGATGTATTCACCAAACATGATGACGCCTCACGGATAATATAGCATACACTCTCGTCACAGTTCAGAATCCCTTCCATACTCATGGTATATATCGGGCACAATAATTCTGGCGGAATATCTTTTCCTGATAAACATTCCATCGTAACATTAGAACTCGCGAAAGCGCTTAGGCAAGAGAGACCATAACACGAATATGATTGCTTGCCTCGCTTGAGAAAAACTAGTGGGGCTAATCAGCACATACTTTATCGCATTAGTAACGGTTACGAAATAATATATTGTAATTTCTGCCATTAACTCACCTCATTCATCATTTGTAAAACTTCCTACCAATCGTATTTATTGATATGCGGATGTGTAATTACATCAAAGCCAGAAACAGTTGCCATTTCTTAACCGTCTACACAACAAACCACTATCTTTGAATCACTGTCTTGAGGCAGCTAATAACTATAAAAAGTTTACGAATCTGCAGAATGATATATGAACTTGTGAATCCGTAAAATTAAGTAAAAATCCTTAACGCACTATTCAATAATTTAAATATATATTGATTAAATAACATTATCTGTAACAATTATATCTGGAATATTATTACCTGGATCAATAATTTTAACAGTGATATTTAATGTATTATTTACCATTTGAACTGTATAATTCTAAACAACCTGTAACAAATATTGGACCTTAGCTTCTGGTCAATGACCCCCCCCCCCATCTTGATCAGATTTTGCGTCCAGTTTCCCTTATTCTTTGAGAAAATGCTGAGATGGCCCCTTGTTTTGCTTCTGGACATGAATGTAACTTCATTATCTGTGCACGTCTTTTAGAATTCTGTGGGAAATATAGTTATTCAATTTATCGTTCTCTTTGTTGTCGTGGCAGATGTATATTCCTTCATGAAGGGCATGATAAAGGATAAGAACCCACATCTATAACTTATTTGCCATTCAAAATAGATTTGATTACATTGGAACGAATATTTTGTAAACAATTCTTGCCAATCGTGCATTTCTTTCTGTATTCAAAAGTCAACTTGTGTATGATTTAGGGTAGGAATTCCAGAATTAAAAAGCTTTCAGAGAATTCACTTCTCCTTGTAGCATGTCACACAACTTTTAACTGTTTTTGACGTAAAATAATATACGAAATAAAATTTAGAAAATCTAGAAATGTTTGTACTATGTTCAACACATACGTTCAAAACTAATTATTTTAAAGCTAATACAATGATCAAATTCTACATTTAAAAAATTATCCCATATAGAGAGGTACTTTTTACGGCTTAACAATGAAATCCATAAAATGTTATTCTCAAATTTCCTGACGCGACGTATCCATTCACTTATCAGCCCGGAAAGTGAACTTATCAGCGGAGTCAGATCTCTGAAGAAAATTTCCCTCGCGGAGAAAACCTCTTATAGAGCTATTTTCAAAAAAAGCTATAATAGCACATATTTTCTCGATTGATCTCTAAAGAATAGTAATATGTCAGATTGGCTATCATGAATGTTACTACAGAAAAGTTTACTGAGTTGTATTCAGGGGACAAATGTTTGGAGATAATTTTAGATATCTAAAACCTTTCATACAATACATCACTCCAGACTATTAAAGAAACTTCATAATTTTGGAACAAAGAGTATCGTTTTAGAAATGTTCTCATCCTCTCTAAAAAAAAGGACGACTAAAACTGAAGGCCAATAAAATAATGTTTGTAATGTTTATACAGGAGTATCTCAAGGTACCGTCGTAGGACCAGTATTATTTTTCAAATGCATGATATGAATGACTTACAATAAATTAATTTAGAAAACAATTCGGCACTATATATTCTTACGGAGATGGTACGGTAACAATTTTCTGTGGCCCCAATAGGTATGAATTTTAAAAGAAAGCAAACAAAGGTACGAATATCATCTTCAACTGACTAAAAGCAAATATACTATCCTTAATTATCTCTGAAACTACAACTGATATAAAAACTGCGAATTGTTTGTTCTTCGACCCAACAAGCCCCTTCAACCTAACAAGCTCTCTTTGGTAGACAGGCAGAATTGCAGACTGCAAAGACGGAAAGCAGACTACAGACTGGAAATCAGACTTCCAAAAAAAGGCAATGAACAATATCATAAAATCCGGAAGGTAGCTTTAGTTCGTTCTATGAAAAATCTGTTTCACAGGAACGTCATCAAGAAAAAGGTTGCCTGGGTTCTTCTCCCAGTTATAAATGAAAGTGTCCCTTCACTTTCCGCTGAAAACCGAAAAGTAACAGAAAAGAACGAAAACGCCAGGGCGAACAACGAAAACGCCATCGACGCTTGTTGCATACGGAAAGAGAATGAAGTTGTGGAAGGAACTTGGAGCGATAGTGCAGAGAGCGGGTATGGCAGAGGAGGGGGGGAAAGGTTCTCCCCCATCGACCGGAGGACTTGGACCCACGCCCCTCTCGCATCAAACATTCAGAGGTCACGCGCGCACAAGCTCCGCTACGACACCGGCGCCTCCCCGATACCCCCACGCCAGCTGCCCTCCTCGCCCTCCATCCTCGTCCACTCCCTCTGTCCGTCCTTCTCCCCTAACGTCCTCCATCTCGCTTTCCATCCACTTACACGATCTCTGTCCGTCCTCTCCCTCCGTCTGCCCTTCTCATCAGTCGTACTCCACTTTCCCCTCCGTTCTCCATGTTATCTGCCCGTCTTCTTGATCACCGCGCGTCCACCTCCTCCACTTCACTGTACGTCATATACCTCACCCTCCGCCCTCTTTCTCTCTCCATTCACCACCTTAACCTCTGCCCTCCTCTCCCACCGTCGTCCTCCTCCTCGTCATCCTCTGTCGGACCTTCTTCCCTCCTTCCGGCCTCCTCGTCTCCCTCCCCTTGCCTTCCGTGCGCCCACCTCACCCTTCTTCTGCCTCTTCCTCGCCCTCCATCCTTCATGCACGCCGTCCGTCGTCTTCGCCCTTGATCCTCCTCCTGCTCATCCTTCTACCTCACATTCCACTTCGTCCTCATCCTCGTCATCCATGCTCCTGCCTACGACCTCGTCCTCGTCTTCCTCCTTGACACCGCTCTCACCCTCTTCCTCTTTTCACCTTATTTTTCGGTCTCGTCTCCGCCTCCACCCGCGTTCATGCCCTCTTATTTTATTCCTGCGCCCACCTTCTTATTAATCTTCGATTTTGACCCCAACATCGGCCTCGTTCTCCCCTCAGACTTCCCATCTCGTTTTCTTTTTCCTCCACGTTTACTCTCATTTCCAATATTACCTCCCACCTTCCAATACCGACTACATTTCGCAGGTTTGTACCCGAGTCTTCCTGAAACCCTTCTGCTCTTTTCACTGGGCCTTTCCTACTATAAACTCAGAAAGTTAAGAAGAGCCCGCGCCATATCATTTTTTAAATTAGCGTCGCCGCTGAAAGCACTTGACCAAAAGGCGGCGCGCGACGTTGCCCCAATGGGGAAACTCCTCCTCAGGCAGCTTCTGATGGCGGCGAGAGCAAGAGGGTTACAGGGAAAGTTGAAACATTCTCAAGCGAAATGGGTAATTTCTTCGTAACCGGGAGTCCGCTAGATTAATATATTGGCCGCTTCCGAATTTTGAGCACCGCTTTTTGGTCGGCACGCACTCAGCTCCAATTAAGTGCGTGCGAGTTAGTACTTAGCTTGTCGCACTTTCCAACGAGTTAAATTTTATATGTATTATACAGCCACTAGTTACCTTGCGTTCCCCATATGTAATGCCACAGGTGCATAAAAGCTCTTTAAAATATAGATTGCAAATTCTGTCCATTAACAGACTCGTAATCAGCATCATGACTTTAACATTGTAGTTAAATGGATTAGACTACTTTTGTAATATTGATATTTTACTCATGACTACTTCACTCAACAGCATTGAATTTCTGCCGAGTCAACTAATCAACAACGAATAATTCGTGATTTTATCGTTGAAGGTTACAGATTTAGCTTGGTAAAATTTTTACTGTACTCAATGAAATAAATGAAGAGGCTTCTGGCATTTTTGTAGAAATCATCAAAAAATGTAATCGAGAAAATAATTTAATAGGGAAAGGTAAACAGTACAAAATAATGAAAACTTTAATAATTCAACAGGCCATAAAGTCGAAATTCTCTTTCAAAAATTACTTACGATGAACATCAGGGTAAATCTGCCACTGAATCATTCAGACAGTTTTTCTCTTGCTTCAGATATTTATTAAATACAATTTCAACAAATTTTGTAATTTGTTAACAATAAAACACAAAAGTTGTTAATTGATGTAAATAAAATATCTCTACTTTGTATATTAAATTTCTAAATTATACATTTCATAATTTTCAGTTCTGTATAAAATACATTTTGGTAGACTAACCTCAAGAACTGTGAAGTTTGAGAGCATGTCAAATGTTGAATATATGAAATGTATCAAACGTTTAGTACAATAAAAATTAGCAAGATCTATAATTTACTTTAAATAGACCTTTCCACTGTCTTCACAATTAACCAATTAAGTCACATTTTAGTGTGAGATAATTTCTTCGTACGCGATTCCTCAGATCCACTTTGTCTCCCTCGGTCAAAAAGAATGAAGAAGTATGTTATATTACTTTCCCTCTCTCCAGCAACTTATATGATCTTTTACATTATGCATGGAGAATCATTATTATTCATAACATTAGAAACGATGACATTGACTCTACAAAGCACAGAAAATTTACGATCAAATAATAAGCAAACATCATCGGCTTTGCTACTTAATTAGAAATGACCATGAGTGTTCGATTTTCCGAGGAAGCATTTGAACTGGTCACGACCGTAATCAGCCTACTACAAACACACGTAAGCTAACGGAGCTCTTCCCTTCCTGCTATGAGTACCTGCAGATGTCAGACATCTTCTGCAGCCCCCTGGATGGAGCCAGTAAAATATTTCACAATGATGTTGTTCTTCATCAAATTTTGCATTTTCTTCTACCTCTATTTTACTTATATTACTTACAATACACATACAAACGAAAATAGAGACATACTAATAGCTTCTATTCTAAATTAAACATTACGTTTTGCTGTGACTCCTCGCAAGTTGCAATATCAATAAATTTATTTTAACAATTACATTTTATGAAACCTTTGTGGTGACGTGTTTGTTTCCCTTAAAGAAATTGAAATGGCCGCGGCCAACCAATGTTAGTACACAATTTTGTAATTTTTGACAGCCAGGAGAAAAATAAGATATTTTTAAAATACAGCCGCCTCTCAGTTTGTGTTCACATTTCTTGCTGTTACCTATAGACACGTAGTTGTATGAACAAGATTGTAGAGTATTCGGATCATACTGTTTGTTGGAGAAATGTTTACATCTTTAATTTGTATATGTGAAATGCGGTTTAGTACAAAGTTGCACCCACTCCTCTAATTCCAATCGTACAGCAAATTTAATTCCACCCGAATCCTTTAATTCCTTCTTGTGCTAGCATATTGCGCATTTGCTTTTTACCGAGTTGTGTGTCTCTTTCCTACCTAATATGTGCTGCTTCCTGTACACTATTGTGCATTGAATCTTCTCATACTGTTTGAGCCTTTTCTTACAAGTTGAATTGTGCGCAACACTATTATATTCTAAGCTATGTGCTTCTTTCCAGCCTGTTTTAAACGCCTCTTTCTACTTTTTCTGTCAGACTCTTTCCAACCTCTTCTATTCGCTCCTTTCCACACTGCTCTATACCCCTTTCCAACCTGATGTCTATACCCCTTCTAACCTGTTCTGTTCACCCCTTTCCAACCTGTTCTGTTCACAACTTTCCAACCTGGTCTGTACACCCCTTTCCTACCTGGTCTGTACACCCCTTTCCAACCTGGTCTGTACACCCTTTCCAACCTGTTCTGTATGACTTTCCAATCTCCACTGAACTTTGCTTGCAGGCTGTGCTGGGCGGCGGCCGTGGTGACGTGCGCGGTGTGCGCCACCGTGTTCGTGGTGAGCGCGTGGCAGAGCTTCCAGAGCAGCCCCACGGTGACGGCGGTGGAGAACACGCACTACCCGCTGCACGCCTTCCCGTTCCCCGCCGTCACCGTCTGCCCGTCCAACCGCGTGCGCAGGAGCGTCGGCGTGCAGCTGCTGCGCGAGTAAGAGCAGTTGCGCGCCTCCTTCATCCACTGGCACCGTTTGCCTCCTTTGCGCTCAAAACTTACGAAACTCCCTTCGATTTCCGACGTGAATAATGTTTGCCCAAAAATAACAATTGACAGACAAAGAGTTTCAGTCTTAACGGCAATCTTCAATGCTTCACTTACACTACTATTGTCCCCTAGAGTGGAAAGAACAAACGGTGGGATCTCAATTTTTTAACTAGAAAAAGACCCGAGGTACAATGAAAGGTTGAAGAAGCAGATATATCTTCAACCTTAACGAAAACTTTTCGAAGACTAATGCAGACCAGGCTTAATATAATTTTCTTGTCCTAATGCTAAGCAACCGGTTCGGTGGGAATTCTGATTTGGTGTTGTCGACGTTCTTACGAGAAGAAATAAAAGAGGTCATCTTCGTCAACATATTACATATATTATTCGGAGAGGATTCCTCTTATCCCAAGCAAAGGGTGAGTCGTTCCTTTCTCGTCCTTGTACCCTACTCTGGCATGCATAATATGTTGACGAGGAACCTCTCTTATTTCTTCTCGACCGGTTCGGTGTTTCGAGTCGTGTCTGAGCATTTTCCCGTGCGGCGGCCGTTGCAGGTTCCTGGAGCAGCGCGCGGCCGCGGGGCTGCGGGAGGTGCTGGCGGCCAACGCGTCGGCGGGCGGGCTGGTGGGCGGGCTGGACGGCGCGCTGCTGGACGTGGCGTCGGCGTTCAGCCTGTACTTCCACCCGTTCCTCTACCGCATGGAACCCTTCCTGCAGCGCGCGCGCCCGCTGCTGCCGCTGCTCGCCAACCTCTCCATCTCGCGCTTCATGCGGCAGGTCAGCGCGAGCCACGGCGACGACGTGGACGCCTCCCCCCGCGGGAGCGAAAAATCCGGCGCGTGCAGGGTTGCTCCCTCCGGCTTTCTCACCCACGGGGCGCCACAGGGACCGCTCTAAGCGCCCGACGTGTGCGGTAGGGTAGTGCATGCCAGAGTAGGGTACACGGACGAGAAAGGAAAGATCGCGCGCGGTTCACGACTCACCCTTTGCTTGGGATCTGAGGAATCCTCTCCGAAACCAACTCCTCTACGCGCAAGTGGTAGGACGTTTCAGTCGAGGAGGAGAACGGATTTATCTGAAAATATCTGCATTCGGATCACTTATCACAATACTTTTCTTTAATTGAAGGAAGTTAGTTTTAAAATGTCAGTACTCGAAGTACGGTTTAGCAAAAGTAAAACTAATGAAATTAGCCTCATTGGCTCAAGTACGAATACAAACATGGAGAAACTTTTGAAGAGGGAGATAGGCGAATGTCGAACAAAACGTAATAGATGTCATTTTTCTCGGATGGAATTGGAACGAAAATATTAAAATTGGTAGGGGAGTTAAGGATAGAGAGACCCACGGAAATCGCACTTGGCAGCGGCAACCGTCACTTTGACCTCTGTGTTCCTCATTTTTCCGCAACAGTTGCCACGGAAATTTTCCATTCGACTCCCCCTTTGAGCAATAGCGCGCTGCTATGAGCGAAGACGTGATGGACCCTGCCACAGAGGAACGCGGGCGACCAAGTTCAGATGGCAGCTGCTTCGCTTGAGTTGTAGGTTTCCGTACGCGGGCGGTGTCAGGAGAATCTCGGCTGCCCTGTAGACGCAGCGCCCTCAGCATGGTTGTCAAACGTTTCGGTCGTCATACTGAGTTTAGCCTGGAAGAACGTCGTAGTAGGACGAATCAAATATCGGTTAGTCCCAGGCAGACAAAATTCCATATTTTGAATTTGAAACGATGCACGATTTAAATAACTCGCCTTCACGACACTTCGGTAAAAATACCCTAACCTTCAGCTGAATTGGAAGCAGGAACCCTAGCAAAGAGCATCCTGTCCTCTCCAGTTCGGCCTTGAACACACTTGTCTTCTCAGAACTTCTCCGAACGATCACCTCTCTGAACCAAAATCTTTTTTAAAATAATTTTCAGTGGTTTTATGAACACCAGTGCAGTAGATTACTTCTGAAAGGCTACATCTATCAGGCAATATCTATCAACAACTGAAATTCTTTTGCACTAGTGAATTATATTTCATTTTGGGCGATGTATTGAGATCCAGAGTGAAACAATGTGTCCAGACCTTATTCAGACCTCTTCCATTAAAAATCTTAGATGAGATAATACTTCCAACAATTAACTTTGCAAATACAAATATTTGCAACAAATTCATTGAGTACCATTATTTAGAAATATATCTTATCATCCATAGATGGAGTGAAACGAATCAATTTAGATGCACGAACGGGTTACATCTTTTCTAGGATATCACACAATAAGTGTACGATTATGTTTTTCTTTCCTTTCATAGGCTCTACCTCCATGCGAGACCTTGTTCCGTAGGTGCTACTGGCATGGCAACGCCATAGACTGTTGCAAGGAGATGCACCTGCAAAGAACCGAATCCGGGTTCTGCTACTCCTTCAATTCGCTCAGCTCGGAAGATGCAAGAAACTGGTATGAATTACGAATAAGCTACGACCACGGACGCCATCAAATGTCAATAAAGAGCAACAGAAACGAATCGAGTTATTTTACATCGCAAATTTCAAAATTATATCCACTGATAAATTTCAGATCTTTTATTAAATTGAATGTTGTACACCAATATATAAATCAGTAATTTTTCCGCCTACTCCATCTAGTGCAACATCGCCCCCAACCCATTTGAAAAAATTACAAGAAATAGAAAGCAAAACTTCTATGGAGAATTATTAAAGCTCATTGGTTTCTTCCAAACTCACAGATTCCTTCAAATACAAATTCAAGCCCTTTACAAATATATCAAAACTCGAACCACAGTCTTCTTCTCCTCTCATCGTCACCTTGTACTAATACATTCAAATTAGATAAAAACAAAACAAAATTGCGTTCAATATATCCAAAGGATATGCTTCGCCCTCCATGAACATTCATAAACTCAAAAATAAAATTTATAAACAATATTAAACTAACTGAACGATTAAAAGCAAAAGTACTTAAGTATATTTAACTCTTCACATCTCCTGGATGAAGGTTACTACCCCGACGACTGCGGGATCGTCCCAAAACATTATAAACAATATATTTAAACTCCCTGTAAAACATTAATGTTGAACAGGAAGATAATAAAATATAATATAACATAAATTTAAAAAAGCGCAAATTTCAATTATTAATCACTGTTACCGGTTATCATTCTTTATTTTCCATACAGTAATCTTTGATTCATTTCCATTTTCTGAATATCATTTTCATTGGTAAATTGCGTTTGATCATTTGTTCGTCTAATTTCAGATTCTATTAGGCTTAAACATGTTACACTTTGGCCAACAAAATAAAGACAATTGCATTTGCTAATAGTAGCAACTACTTTTTACCCTGTCGGGCATTCATCTGTGATTTAGCACATATATAAAAAATACATCATGAAAGAATCATTTAGCGACCAGCAACTAATAAAATGTGCTTTTTCGATAAGTTGAACTTTGTGAAACTGTCTGAACTTCCAAGGAGAGGTTTCTTACATTAATGAGGTCGAAATCGAGTATCACTCCGTCTCCAGATGTAGCAGTGGGGGAAGTAGGTATGCATTGATCAATGCTTCACAATATTATGTACACTTTTGAAGTTGACTAGAATAATTATAAACTTTTTTCCTAACACTAACAATATCAAGTAACTACAATTATATCTAGAGCTTATAAATATTCGTTTCACAATTAGACTCAGAATAAGCTCACTCGTGAACTAAAAGCCTTCAAAAGCCTCTACGTTGCAATTAAAAAAAAATAATAAACTTGCGTCTGTAACTGGGCGGATTAACAATTGTAAGCTCAAATCTGTATTACATTAAAATTCTTGTGATATTACTCCTCATTTGCTCTAGAAGAAAATAATAGGCAATTAATGGACCGTACATTATTTCATTATTAACAGCGATTGAAAAATAATTTTCTGCATACAAAACTATTCTCATTCTAGTAATGTCTTGTGTTATTTATCTGTAACTTCGCAACCTTTTAAAATTTGTTCATGTCAAGAATAAAAATTTGAAATGAAACAAAACTTCCTGAAAAAGTTATTTTTGAATCGCTAGAACATGGAAAGGCAATGAGACGTATTGGTACACGTGTAAATTTCTAAGAAAATGAACAATATTTATGTATTTAATTCTAAATACACTTTTTGTTATTCAACGGTCTTTCATAGGTAATCACATTTCACATACAATCCTTGATCATATTTTTGTGGACCTGATTTACGCGTTTCTGCGCCTACCTCAGAAAGAGTTCTTCTCTTCCTGGACTTTCGATGTCCCAATTTGAACTATTTAGCAATCGCATATCGATGCCATTCCGATTATAGGTTTATAATATTAATATTTTCAGTTTTTTAGCTACGATAGAGGTATAAGTATTTTGCACATTTTCCGTACTTACGGACCGTCCCCCAACATCGATGGCGTTGTCTTTTATTTTTCCATTAACTAGTTCAACATTCACTATGTTGATCCGATTGCATATCTGTTATCTACATCGACAGATACTAAAGTGCAATTTTAACGTATTTGTGGGCTGTAAGAGAACGCCTCAGTTATCTCAAAGCTTTTATGCATGGATACGGTTTCGAATTTGTTGTGAACATCCTATAAAATAAAAGTAATGAAAATCGAAACATTTCTAGGGAGTTTTTGGTCAGCAATCGACAGCGATATCGATCTTCAGGGCATGAGCAGGGTCTCAAAAGCGATTCGAAACTCGATCTGCGTATGCGCAGAAGATTTAGTTAGTTATTTACTTAATTATTGTAATGCATTATTTTACATGGGTCTCGAGCCAACAGACGCGCTCTTTCGTCTGGTCTCGCAAATTTCGCTACAATCGTTTCACCATCTAGCGGAGAAAGAAAATATCGGGCGACGAAGATTTTTCTCAGGTCATCTTGAATTGAACTCGGAGATTTTTTTCAGGCTTAAGTATATTTCACACGCAGTAAATCTATAACATGGGACAGACGGCTTTACTTCTCCACTGAAGGATATTTTTTTCCTCGCCCTTAAAAATTTACGGCTTGGATCGGGTTTGAACCCGCAAACTTGGGTACAACAACCCTATACCGATGCCGCCAGATGGCTATGTGTGTCACTTTCTTGCGCGTGCGCAGCTCGCCGGGGCTGGGCCTGCGCCTGGGGCGGCGCCCGGGGGCCGACGAGGCGGCGCCGGGCTGCGCGCTGCGCCGCAACACGGCCGTGGGCTCCATCAGCGGCATCGAGTTCTTCATGCACCACACGCCCGACGAGGACGAGCTGCCCGAGGGCCGCCAGCGCGACCGCAAGGGCTTTCGGGTGAGCGCCAGCGATCTCATTTCTCGCGAAAGAATTACAAAATGCTATCTATGTATGCTCAACGACTTTTTTTTAACAACTGGCCGTTAAATTTCTACTGTGGTTATTGGGTAAAATGTTTCCATGCGCGAAAAAGTTGTGAATATACAGTTATAATTTCTTCTTTTATAAGCATCCTAACAAAGATTAATAAAGAGGCCCCTTTAAAGTTCATTGGTTGTTCCTTTATTACTTTGTATCAGTAAAGTTAACTATCGAATTGACTTTTATTTTATCGTGTACGGAGTAATATACATAGTATTTAGAAACGTAATGCTGTGGAAAATTGATTTCGAGATTTTTAATGAAAATTCTTTGGAAACCCTCTCACCGAAAAAGTGTTATTTCGAAGCGACCGTCTCTGTATGTGTGTGTCTATCCGTGCGTATGTCTGTCGTCTGTGAACAACACTAGCGCCTAGCGCTGTAAAAGATCCTACGCCTATGCGAAATACTCCCCGATCGATCTGCCCTCACTGAAAGCTCTGCGAAGCAACCGAGTTTCCAGTTGGGGTTGGTGAATCCAAGTGCATTAACATGGGTCCGAAACCAGCGAAAGACGTCCGTCCGCCCATTCGTCCCGTCCTGTCCCACCCCGGCCTAGTGCGAGCCGAGCCGCCCCAGCGCGCTCGCAGCTCACGAGCGCGTGTGTCGCAGGTGACGATCCACCACCCGAGCGACATCCCGGAGGGCGGCAAGGACCTGTACGTGGCGCAGCGCGAGGAGGGGCAGGCGCCGCGCGTCTTCACGCTCAAGGTGTCGCCGCAGGCCACGGTGGGCACGGCGGCGCTGCGCGGCGTCGCGCCCGACCAGCGCGGCTGCTTCTTCCCCGAGGAGGGGCGCCTCGCCATCTTCCACACCTACACCATCGCCAACTGCATGGTCGAGTGCCGCCAGCGCTACCTCGCCACGCACTGCCGCTGCCGCACCTACTTCTTCGACAGCATCGGCGAAGGTACACCTTCTATTGAAATCGCCTCAGCAACACGACAGCAAATTTCCAGACTTAAAATCCGTCTTTTCTTAATGACTGCATATAGATGGATGAATGGATATAAGTATGTTTCATGCAAAATCTGACCACATTAGAAGCTTAGGGGCTAAAAAAGAAAAGTGCAAACTATACATTTTTAACCTCGACTCTTATTAAATCCTATAAAATTTTGAAAATGATTTATGTTTAAATATTTTTTTTAACTTGTCCAACACATCCGTTTTGAAACCAGAGATTTCCATCTCAATGTAATTTCAACCTCAATTTTAGAATTTTAAATGTTGTCATGCACTTTTTAAAAAATGTCAACTGTTTGAGTAATAACACGAAGAAAAGAAAATATTTCATTCGCCACGCGTTTCCGCTTGTCTTAGCACACCGATAAAACGCTTCTTTGTGTCATTATGAATAAAGGAAACACGGTGGAACGTACTTTTTTTTTACTAAAATGAATTATTTAGTTACGCGAGGTACGCCGTATACAAGAATCCGCACTTGTCTTTGGGTGTAAAATGCGTGGGAAATTTTGAACTGACTGTGCGTAAGGACGTTTTATGTTAATCGCTGAGACCAAGTGTAAAAGCGTTGGCATCGTCTGGCGTGAGCGGTGCGAGTCAAATAAATCGATTTTCATTCAATTTCATTCAATTCGATCATCATTCAATGAACGAAAAAACTGATATAAATAATTTCCTTTACTACTACTTTGTGAAAACCACTCAGAGGTATTTCTTATTTCTCTTTTACGACACTTTTTTTATGATTCGCAACGAAATTTATAGTCTTCAATTAAGAATATTGACATATTTCTAACATTCATGAAGAATCCGTTTAACGTCATAGAATGCATTCGTAAAATAATACGCAACTTTTGAATTAACTTCCTCAGATGTTCCCGAGTGTGGAACGTCCCACCTTCAGTGCCTTGTGGAAAGAAACGGTGAGTATGAAAAGATGGCTAGCAGGGCTGAGCTCATCGCACAATACATGTCGGCACACGAACTCTCCTCTCCTCCTCTCCTCCTCTCCTCCTCTCCTCCTCTCCTCCTCTCCTCCTCTCCTCCTCTCCTCTTCCCGCATTCACATCGACAAACTGACTCTTCCTTTCACAGTGATTTACTCTGAAAATTTCCTTCTCAAAGATACGTTTCGCTCAGAGGAAATGACACACCAAATCCTGTAGTACAAGATTGGTCGCACATTTGACATGTTCCGACGAGTCGACATCACTGAGGCCATCGATAAAGCATGCGCAAACCACTAACACAAATGTCAAAAATTGGCACTCCGCATTATGAAAGTGGTTCGATAGCTTAGATGAATAAACAATACTAATAATGCTTTATAATCGCCTTAAATTAATCAAATGGGTTTAGAAATTAATATTTTGGGGTAAATTTGCGCAGCCGTCTCACGCGAGAATCGTTTTCATCGATATCCTGGGAATGGGATGCGTGGCTTATTGCAACTAGTAATTATCATTTCGTACTTAACAGTCGAAAGAAAACTAAGTTTCAGAATTGTAATATTGCGACTGCAGTAACCGGTGCAACTATAGATTTTCAAAGGTAAATAATTTTACCTTTGTTAATTAATTCAGTAACTCCACCTACGATGCAAACACATGCACTGAACAATAATAGAAACTACGTACGAAATATTTATAACCTTTGAAATAACAACTTTAATACACATTCACACCTATTTCCACTACTTCAAAAGAAAATCCATGCATTCACGCGAACAAGCGAGTTTTCATGGCAATTCATCTTTGAAACCTTTATGTTTCTATTTGCCAAAAATACCCTGGCCATGTCATCATATAATTTCGGAACAAAAAATAGTTCAAAAGTTTTGCACTTCCCTGGAATGCAGCGATGCCCGACTTCCGCCATTGGCAGTCCTTGCTCCGTTGACCTTCAGGAAAATACTATTTCTCCCAATTAAATTCAACATCCATCATCCCCTTTCTCTTATGTATTCATCATACATTCTTTCATATAACTCGAACATTTTACTTTTAAAAAACATATTAGCGACCGGCGATCAGAAACATATCCTCACACATCCGTCCACCATGCCGTCCATAATCATTCTGAGATTTTTCATTCCCCGTTAACAAGAACACTAAAGCATCCGCCAACACTTTCGCCTGTCAACTACTATAGAATATTTTTCCTTTTCTCTTTATTAGAATACTATTGTAATATAACTTATTCCCACGATTAAACCCAACGTTTTGAGGCTGTTTTATCTACATTTTATCAGTTTTATTCCCTTTAATTCTTTTAAAATTTTACATTACATAGCCAAAGTTTCGACTTTTTCACTTCAACTCGTTCATATAATATTATTCTTTTCGATTTAATTGCCAAATACCTAATAGCTAGTTCAAATTATTGATGTTCAAATTATTTATACTCTCCTCTTTATTTATTTACACCTGGTCTATTTGTCAGTAAATAATTTTTTTTAGAATTGGCTCGATTTAAATAAGTTTTGCTTTTTGTTTTCCTTCACTTGTTTACATTGCAATGTCAACACAAGGATCTCAGCATCATATACGTATTCAACCTTCTAAAACTAAACAACGTCAAAATCGCATAACTTGCTGACGACATGACAATTTACCTAGCCGGTCATTAACTAAGTGATACTAGAAACGCATTGCAAAAATACGTCGCTCTCCTATTCATCTGGGTAGCCAGCCTTAAAATTCTGCTCAACTCCTTAAAAAATTGATAAAAATGTTATCACTTGGACCATACTCTTCATCAAATCCTCTATCAGTTAAAACTTTCAATCAATTCTCGTATTAGTTACGGATATGTTTATTATAATACCGCAATTTCTGAACTCATTAACAAATCTCAGCCATACTCGATTACCAATTGAAGTGCACGAGGTGAGAAAATTAATTACTTTCTAGTTCATGATACTATTTAAACATTTAATTTTATACAACACATTTCATTAAGTAAAAAATCACCATCATCAATATTATAGTTTTGCAATGTACTTTTTTGCAATTTTCAAAAATACTAAAAAGACATCTACGTCATTTTCGTAATCGTACTTTTTCTATTAGATAAATTATTAAGAACCAATTCAAAGTCTTTTTGAGAAAATAATTTTTGAAAAATTGCCTATATTTAACAGAAAATTAAGCAAACACTCATATTTTTGAGAAATTGTACATTATAATGTCTGCCGTCTTTGAAGACCACATTTTATTTTTTTTAAATGAAGTTTCTCCATTTCCGAAATTTTATTTTCGGAGGCAATTTGTAGAAAAAATTGAAAAAGGTAGGCCCTTGTGAAGAACCCCGAAAAATCAATATCTCCATTTCAAATTTAAGGGGCCCTGACATCAGCCATATCGATCGGAGAATATCAATTTTGGTGAAAATCAGGTCCACGGTTTGGCCGCTAGCGTTGATTGACTGGTCGACCGAAGGACTGGTCGACCGACGGGCTGGTCGACCGACAGACGAACGTTTTGCTGTAAACTAATTTTTCCGTATCAAGGACCCACAAAATGGGATTCTAACTACAAGTGTCAGAGGTAATTTATTACACATGGGAACAAGTTTTATCCACTTTTTAGATATCAAGACCCCACAATACGAGTTTTTTCTGTCAAAACATCGCCTTTTTTGCAGTACACAACCCTTTCTCTATAACACGCATTTAGTATGAGAGAAAGTAAAAATCAGATTCGGGGAAAAGAGATACAGATTTGCTGGAAGTTTCTGCTAAACGATTAAATGGAATGTGAAGTATATTTTAAAAGTATATTAGTATCAAATGAAACAAAGAATTTATTTTTTTGCTCTAGTGAGAGGATGAAATATTCTGTCCTAAACGACTGTTTGTTAGAATGCAAATTATATAGAACACAGAGCCTCAGTGAACGTATCGTTACGATCAGTCCTTTTTTGTCTTTTACCTATTCGTAAAAAAGAAGGAATATACACTATGTGATAAAAAGTATCCGGACACCAGGCTGAAACGGACATACAAGTTCGTGGCGCTGTAGACGCCTGTTTTTGTTCAAAACTGTTTTTGAATCAAAACTATATGAACACAACCCGACGTTTAAAATGTCATTTTATTTATCAATGTCAAAATGTAATTTTATTTTCAGCATGTAATTGATAAAATATTTCCGGGAAGTATCTCCAGAATCGGCGTAGTGAAGCAGTCTGTACAGAAAAAGACGTATGCTTCATTTTTATTTTATTTTACTGCATACATAGTAAAGAGAAAGTATTGTAATTGTGAACCGGAAATCAGTAAACTCTCAGTGTCCCGGCCTGGTAACGATTACTTTCGCTAACACGACACAATCCACGTTTTCTGGCTCCTTGGTACCGAAAGAATCGATTAATGGCAAAACGTCTGTTTCTCTGACTGTGTTTGCCCACCTATCTGTTTGCCTGTGTATATACGTGAGAGACAGCCTGCCTGTGGTCAACCCTAGTGCCTAACCACTTAGAATGGAAAAATGTTTTCCGTTCACCAAAATTGATATGCCCGAAACAATTTAAACGACCTCAAGGCACTGCGAGTTTGAAACGGTTATGTTGATTTTTGGGGGTATTTTTCGTGTGCCAGGGCATTTTCAAGATTTTCTCAAAAATGACTCCGACTTGTGTGATGTGTAATTTTTTGGCGACTTCTTACAAACTAGTGGATTGAAGATAGATTTTTTCATGACTGAAGTCTTTTGATCCAAGACAGGTTTTGAATTAACATCATGTAGTCTACAATTTTTTTGCAAATGTGAGTAGAACATAATTTTGCTTAAATTATAGGCAATTTGTAAACAATTATTTTATCAAAGCGCCTTAAAAAAATTTCCTTAAATATTTTCTGAGTAGAAAAGTGTTGCTGGTAAAATTATGGGCAAACTACTTTCGAAAATTGCAACCATTTACATCGCAAAATTACACTGCTGCTTATAGATTTTTTCTTAAATATAATCTCTTCTAAAAAATAGATCTTACAAAAAGGTCATGTTCAACTTTTTGCAAAAGGGAGTAGTCTCTGCTTCATTTCTCCATGAATTTAATTTTTTTTTAAATCCCAAAACGACTCCACCTTTCTACTTTCTCGTATACGTACGTATATACGGAGTAATATAAGTGGTAAAGAGAAAGTTATGTAATGCTGCGCGAAAATACGGCAGATTTTCGGCACAAAAAAATCATTGCCAGGCTCTGAATAGGAAAAAGTGGATAAATCCAGTTGCTAAATTTAAAAAAATTCTCTAACACGTGGTGTAGCCAGATTTCCAGTTTTGTGGGTCCTTGAGGCCGGAAAACCAATTGAAAGCAAACGTCCGTCCGTCCGTCCGTCCGTCCGTCCGTCCGTCCGTCCATGAACACTACTAGCGACCAAACCACACGTACGATCTTTCCAAAGTGACGAAACCTCTATCCATCTGCCTCGAGTTGAATCTTTGAGATTTTGAAAAATATTCTTTAAAATTTGGGGGTACTTTTCATAAAGACCCCGGACATTTTCAACATTTTCGCAAAAATAGCTCCTAATTTTTTTCTTTAAATTTATTGTAATAATAGAGTAAAATACACTTATAAAGGTGGCATAGATCAGATTTTCTCGGGTAACTCAGAATTTTCGAAAATTGCAAAAGTTTGAATTTTTTCAATGTCTTCCTACAACTATAAATTTGAAGATAGAAAATGTTCCTTCAAATGAAATTTGTTGTCCGAAATTAGTTCCTTCATTAAAGTCTTGCATTTTTTTTGAAACTTTTAATAGTTTTTGTGCAACAGTGCGTGCAATATTTGCAATTTGAAAAATACCAGAAACAAGATTTTCTCGAAAATGGTTCCAATTTTTTCTTTAAATTTTTGGTAGGCGTAATATCAAATATACCCTATACGATGACATGGACGCCATATTCCTCTATACCTTTACTTTTTCAAAAATTACAAATAAGAAAACTCAACAGTTTTCTTTTAAAATGAGCTCAAAATTCCGCATTTTCAGAAACGCTCAAACGCCATTTTCGAAAAATGGCTCCAAATGTTTCTTGAAACCTTTCAAATGGATACTACTAATTGCACTCTTTAATATGACGTTAAGTTTATTTTGGTGTATTCTTTTGTTGTTGTTTTTTAATTACACAAATGTAATTTATTTAAAAGATATCCCCCACGTTGTTAATATGCATATTTCGATCAATTTGAATACTTTATTGCATTTGTAAGTGGAAGTGCTTCAAATGTCTTTCACTGAAGGTTTTTGAAAACTCAGTACATTCCTGTAAAAAGGAACTTCAACTTCAACATTAACAGTAATGCTTAATCCCCCATTTTCTTAAAAGCGGCTTCAAATTTTTCAATGAAAATTACCATTTAGGAAGATGTTTTGCTCTTCTTTAATATTCTTAAAATAATATTTCGCTTCCACTATTTGGAAACCAAAAAGTTGAGAACATTTTAAAAAAATATACTTTGGGCGACGATAGATGGTAGCTAGCAAGAGGATGGCACAAGTCTGTAAAGCCATTCCACACCAAGAAAATTAGAAATCTTTACTACGAGAAAGTCTGTATTTCTATATCATCTCTCTACACCATTCTGTATAACCTCTAGTTACTTTCTGGCTTTACGGATTCTTCGTAAGAAGAGAAAGTTATGTAATTGTGCGCCAGAGAACGGCGAATTCTCGCCAGAAAACTCTCGATTTTGGTAACAAAAAAGTGGATAAATCCTGTTGCTAAATTTATAAAAAAAATCCTCCAACTTGTGGAGTAGCCAAAATGCACGTTTTGTTGCTTCTTGTATCGAAAAAATCGATTGACGTGAGAACGTGCGTGTGTCCGTGGCTGCGTGCGCAGTGTGGCTGCGGTTCGTGCGCGCGCCCGAGGACGAGGCGGGGCAGTCGGAGGAGGATGCGCGCTCGCAGCTGGACTGCTCGCACTGCCTGCCCACGTGCCACGACATGCGCTACGACGTGGACGCCAGCACCGCCGACGACTCCAACCCCTCGCTCCCCAACTCCAGCGCCTACATGGACGTCTTCTACAAGGACCTGGGCGCCGTCAAGTACCGCCGCGACGTCGCCTTCGGCACCATGCAGCTCCTCGGTGAGACACGCCCTACTCACATTCAGAAGTGCGCACAAGGGACCAATGGGTGGAGGTCACCCATGAAAGGTTTTAAAAGGAAATTATGTACGACATTAGGGAGAGGCTCTCCAAGTTGGTAAATGGTTAACACAAAATCAATGGTATTCAATAAGCGTATGATGAAAGTTATAATTACATTCGCCTTGTAGCATGGTTTATTCATTAATTAGTAAAATAACTCGTTTGTAAATTCAAAGCAAATTAGGGACCAAAAATATATTTTGAGCTCTCCTGTTTTGGGTTGCGCAAGCTTTTGGATATTTCAATGACAATTATAATAGAACCGATGTTCACTGACACAGCGCAGCAAGGTCCTCTTTCAATCCGACCGCTCGGTTTTTTTCTGCCTGTAACTTCGTTTGATATGCAGTGAAGACCATAGGCATTGATCCGTTTTGTTCGTATTTATCGTGTCCTGGAAGTCATTAAAATGACACGTGGTTAAGAATATCTTGTGTCGCGAAGGCGATATCTGCTGTTCATGAAACTCTTGTAGTAACAACTCGGATGAAATAAACGAACAAACCTTATTAAGAATAACAAATGTGTCAAGAATCCATATCTGCAGCATTATAAATAATTTGACTGTGTATATTAGAAAACCAAACGTTTCTTCAAAACCTTGTTGTGTTTAAAAGAGATTTTCTTCTTTCCACACTTGGATTTACCCTTTAGCAGCAATTGAGACTGCTCGAGAGAAACCTGCAGGCAGTGTTGTTTGATGAAAATATCTTGCTACTTGAAAAGTGAAGTGGTGCCAACGCGACATTACCACGCGCTCCAGCGACAACCTAACGGTTTCTCTCAATGAAGCCATTTATTCCATCAAAATCACACTATCCTCTAAGAAATAGATACAGCAGGGTTGTACACTTTTGTACATTTAGTTGAATACTACTGAAATAAACAAAACGTTGTGTTTACTTGTAAATAATTCTAAATCGCATAGACTCAAGAATTTAGTGCAGGTATGTCATGGTCGCGGGCAAGGTAACAAGATATCTAGAGTTCGCGGGCACTATGTCTAGAGAAACTGGCGCGAGATTTAAAAGTAAGGGTTGTACAAATTGCCGATACGTCTCTGAATACCTGGCCCATGACAGTCTTTGAGAGAAGTTATTTAACACTTATTGTCACAAATTTAGCTATATTAATTCACACTTTCTCTTTAAGGCAAATAAATGATCAATTAAAATGAAATAATACATCATCCCAATTTCAAATTCTCAATTGGGAGTAAAATTTAAAAATTTGAATCAAAATTATCTTCATTTTGTAATCCTATTTCCTTAAGAATATCATAAAAACAGGAACTTTCTACCTTCTAACCTGAAGGTTTAACAGGCAATGTCAGTTAAAAGCACTGTCCATCCGTAAGCGACAATTTTAACTTATGGAGACTTCTTAATTTATTTCACATTATCGCTAAAAACAACAAATAACTGAATTATTTAATAACACATCATAAAACAAAAGCAGGGAAAGAATTTGCCATTCAAACATATTCCTACCACTTGGCAAAGATGTTTATGTAAGGGAGAATTTAGTAAGAAAATATCAAATAGTAATAAGTATTGAATAATATAAACATAATAGAATTCTCAGATGTTTGTTACATAAAAATCTGGCAAATATAGTTTCTTATGAACCCACTATTCACCGCCTCGCGCTGCTTCATCTTTCGCATGTACACCCCCTGGATTTTAATGGGAAATTAGAGAGGAGTCAAGGGAGGTGCTCGTGCCCGTAGTAGCGCCGGGCTCCCCAGACCGGCAAGTAGCTCGTGCGGGCGCGGATTGACATGCCTGATTTAGTGTGTAAGTATGCCCAATTTCTCCAATGTTACCTTTCCATATTGTTGCTCCAAATACACGACCGTGCCCTACACCAAAATTCAGTCAAATATTATTTCAACATGTCGATGATCAGCCTAGCGACAAGAGGATGCCGGAGGTTGCACAAAGCGATTGCGTGGGGCGATACACGTTGAAAGTCGAAACTATCACTATGGGTTCAGGGAAGTGTTATAATAGAAGTTATGAAAATCAAACAGGAACTCGTTGCTAAGACAATGATAGAGACAAAGAAGTAGGCGTGAAGGCCACAGTGCGTTGTGTTGGGTTGCAGTGTCGTTCGGGGGCATCATGGGGCTGTTCCTGGGCGTGAGCATCCTGAGCGGCGTGGAGCTGCTCTACTACCTGCTGCGCCTGCTGCTGGCGACCGCGCGCCGCGTGCGCGCCTGCGGCCACCGCCCGCTCGCCCTCGCCCCCGCCCACGCGCTCGCCCTCGCCCACGGCGGCCCCGCCCGCCGCCGGCCGTGGGGCGGCGGCGCCACCATCAGCCCGGGCGACTACTTCTTCGGCAAGGCGGCGGCCAAGCGCGCCTTCTCCCCGCACATCGGCTGAGGCGGGGCGCCTTCTGCCGAAGCGAAAACAGTGCAAAACTATACGCCGATTTAAACATAGCTGCACTTCGAGTTGGAAGGAGAGGTGAACACTGTCATCCAAACGGGAACTTCATTAGGACTTAAAGTTTTGGTATTCGAGCTTCCGATTAGTTACCAATGTCCACCTCTCCTTCCAGCTCGTGACCTTGAAGTGCAACTATGTTTACATCGGGGTATAATACCGAATTGTAAGCGAAGCTTAGCGTTTGTTATGGTATCTTCTTCCCACATCCGAAAATTTAGGTGAGATCTACGACCCGATACTTGAACGGAGAGTCTTGGAAGTGGGGAAACTATTACATCCCGTCTCCTGCTCTATCATTACGCAATGCCCGTGACAGCGCTAGTGAGGCATGGATCCGCCTCACGAATCACTGTGATGTGCCTTCACTCCGGTCGAGCTACTACATAGTCTCCACAGCCCGTGGATACCGCTCTCAACTGGGTCCCGTTTGTGTTACCTTGGTCGCCGATATGCCCGTCAGCGCCATCCTGGGCTGAACTCAGCAACTGTCGACTTGCTTGTCGACGTCGCTACTACAATTTATTGTAAAGCCCGAAATTGACTCTACTAGCACTGGAGTAGCAGACGTGCTTCACCTCCAGTGCACATTTTTATTCTACCTTAAACACATTTTTTTGTTTCAAAACTTCACTTACTGAAGTTTGTTTTAAACTTAAACATTTTTTGTTACCAAACTTCAACAGAAACATTTGAAGTCTTATGTTGCCCAACGAGGCTAACATAAATGAGACTTAACATCATACGTATAATCTTAAGCAGGTGCATCTAGAGATCTTAAATGTTCAAGGGGTTAAGAATTCTAATATTGAGTAAAGCAGATACATAATATTTAATATAGAGGTGTTCTTAACATTGACTTACTTAACATTTTATTTACCTACTTAATATTATACAAGTATTAATATTTTACGTCCTTAATATTTACCTACTTAATATTTATGTGACATAACACATTAGAGTCGAATAAATATTATTTAAACTTTCATCAATTATTTATTTTGATTTGTATAGTCAAATTTTTGACAGATTTAAAAATTTGGAATTATGATTTTGAATGATAACAAAAGTAATGAAATATTATATTATTCCTTATGTGATGAAACAATAAGGAAAGTTGCGAGAAAATAGAACACGACAAAGAGAACACGCAAAACAAATGTCTTATAAACATACGAGTGCTTTTAGGGTTCAGTTGAAGCTTCGCTACGCCTGTGCAAGTTAGTAGCGAAGCTGCCGGCCCCCACGCACGCGATTGTCACTAAACAACTTTTGAGTGTACCCAACGCATTTTATGCCAGAAGACTTCGTTGCTGAACAGTTTGTAAGGAAAAAAGAATAACATAAAAAGGTTTCACAGAATTTAATACATAAACTGATTCACAACAAATTTGTTGAGACTTTTCTTACAATATTTTCTTCATTGAAACTTCACACAAGCGCACGAAGTTATCCCAATAATGTCAAAAGCTTAAACGCGGTCAACCACGCACATTCTAACATGGAAAGCTCGCGTTCTCGCGAGTTCCTTTCTGCCCTTCATTTTGTTCTCCGATTGCGAGTCAATACGCAAGCTGCTCAAAGATGAGACCCAAAATATTTCAAAAAATAATATCCAGGTGATAATATTACTTTAGATTGTCATTTTATTATATTTACAAAATTAATGTGGTACACATATTACATTTTTGTCATTTTTATGTAAGAGAAGCAACAATAAATATTTTAGAATAGCAGAGATCAATTAATAAAGGATATTTATGACATGTTCCATCTATATACATCAACAGTTGTTTTTCTTTTACTTTTGAAACATAGCACTGCATGTTAACATACATGGTACATCGAATTACAGTGATAAAAGAACCTATAAATTAAATAAGACAATCATCCCAACTCAGTTGAAAAAAATCAATTAGAACTTTTTTTTCATTTTTTCAGTTGCTATAAATTGTTGTGCGAGTTAAATGTCCGACTCAATAACAAAACGTTATAAGAATTGAAATAGATTATCTTATAAATACACTAGCTGAAGTACCAGCATTCGCCGAGTATTTTTCATCATAATCGTGTATTCACCAGCCTCGATAGAGGAGGTCGCTAAGGCTGAACTCTAAGGTCGTAGCTGCCTCGGCTCCAAAGATCGTGGGTTCGAATCCCGCCTCAGGTATGGACGTTTGTGTGTATTCGTGTTGTCTTTACGTATTCCTATTGTTCCTCCAGTTCCCCCTATAGTGAAAGCTGTCACAGTGGTCGCTATATGACCAAGTTGTTAAAAAGCGACCTAAAAAAACCATGTATTAGAAAGGAAAATAAATTAATTTTATGAATGAGATTCCCCCATCCCTACCCTTCCTTTCCCCGCCCTATCGTGATCCACCGTGGCCTGCCCAGCCCCTGCCCAGCCCCCACCCAGCGCCATCCCAGTCTCATCCCAGTCTCATCCCAGTCTCATCCCAGTCTCATCCCAGTCTCATCCCAGTCTCATCCCAGTCTCATCCCAGTCTCATCCCAGTCTCATCCCAGCCCCATCCCAGCCCCATCCCAGCCCCTCCCATCCCCTCCCAACCCCTCCCATCCCATCCCCTCCCCTCCCCTCCCATCCCATCCCCTCCCCTCCCCTCCCCTCCCATCCCCACACATCCCATCAAAAATATTTTAGAACAGATTGTGTTAAACAAAAAAATTCTAACTTCAATTTATAGTTTTAAAATATTAAATGTTAGCAATTTTTGAAAATACAGAGAGATCGCCCGAAATCAGATTAGACCAAATTATTTTAATGGCCTTGATACACACAAGGAAAACAATGTAAATAAGTATTTTTTGAGAAAAAAATTAAAATTGTCTATATTTCACGAAACAACTCAAATTTTCGAAAAATAATCTTATTTCGAGATCTGACGTTAAATAACAGATATCATTAAGTAACATATCTATCTTCAATATTGTACATTTAGGAAGACGCCGAAAAAATTTTGAACTTTTGCAATTGTTAAAAATTAGGGACTTAAACGGAAATGAGGTCTTTTAAGGGTCCTTTAATCCATCAGAGAGCAAACTTAAATAAAATAACTGTTTCAATCTCAGAGGACCTCGAATTACTTTAAATTGATCGATGAATATCAATTTTACAGAAAATTGGCTGAATGAGGTAGGCATTGGCTGCAGAAGAACGTTTTGCTGTCAATTGATTTTTCAATATCAAGGACCACAAAACATGGATTCTGACTGTGTAACATGTTAAAGGACGTCATCTACTACATATAGAAACAAGATGATCCTCTTCTTCGATAACAGAGCACGACAATAAGATTTTCTGTGAAAATTTCGCCCTTTTCCAGTAAACGATTACAATGCTTTCATTAATCAAATGTATAATCGTGTTTTACACCAACAATTTTAATAATTTAACACCTAGGTATCCTTTTTTTCTTGTTTTTACAATAAACACACACCTGCTAATACTAATAAATATTAAGCGAAATAAATATTCCAATATTTGGAAATAATTATTTGAAACTTTGTTTATTGATTGCCAAAACAAAAGACGAGACATTTCAATTACAGACGATCCAATTTCCATTTAAATAGAAGTTAAAAATATTTGAAAAATCCATGACAATAAATCGAAAACCTATGTTTTCTGGTAACAAATAGACTGTTCCAATTCTTAGAGGAGTAAGAAGAGGCTAAAATTTTTCCGAATTTTTAAAATGGATACACAGGCCGTACAAAAAAACTCACGAATTACGGAACAGCAGCCAATGGTCTTATACACAAAGGATGTTCACAATGGCATTCAGAAATTAATGTAGTTCGTGCCCTTGTGATTGCAAGTAAGATATTGAGAACAGTTTTGAAAATATATAACACAATACGGACATATTGTGTTGTAAAAATACACGCTTCGAATTACACAGTTCTGAATTTTATTTCAAATTTTCTTTATTTCTACGTTCCGTTATTATTTCTCATGCCTTCAGACGATGTAAGAAAATAAAATTCATTAGTTTTGTATAATTTGAACTGCTCAGCCAAGAGAACCATCCGACAAGAAACATCAAAACAAACTTCGACTTAATTCGTCACTTTTTCATTTTATTTGGGATGAGTAAAATATAAGGTACGTTCTACTTGAAACATTATGAAAACTTAAATAGACAAAAATGGTTAGTAAAGCTTACTTCACTTCTAATACAGATTTAAAATAATAACTATGACATATATTTCAAATCAGTTATTTTAATATATACATATAAAAATATTGCTTCTAATCATAAAATTAGTTTAATTATTAAGTATTTTATGTTAACTGTGTAAATTTCGGATATGACGAACTTTCATCTTTTTCTCCTCGGATCTGACAAACTCCCATTTTATTCACAAATAAAAATAACAGAATCCGTTTCTACTGGACAACAGCTTCAACAACAACAACAAAGTAGTGTAGGTGGTATTACAACAGCATATACATTCTCGTATCTTTTAACAGTTGCGTAATAATAAAATGTTAATTTAATCCGCAATAGTACCGACTTGAAATCACAGTCCACACATGCAGGCTCCGCAAGCAATGGAATTATTCACTGGAGTAGTGTTGCTCAAGTGGATTACCCACTTGGTATGCCCTTTCCCAGCACATCTAAGGGCCACCGGCTTGGACCACTGCTTGTCGAGTCATCCCAATGGTAGGGAAGGAGGCGCTCGCTGCCGAAAGAAGGGAAACATGAGGAGTGGCGCCTCAAATTCTGTTCATTTTATTATAGTCAACGTTTCTTTTCAAATCAAGCATTGTGTGTCACTCTTGGAACCTTCAAAAAAGAATACTTCTCACATAAATCACGCTATTACATAAATGGGCTAGTTCTCAGGATTTGTATTTATTTGTCCCCTACTCCTGAGTAGTAATTTCACAGAAAAAAAATCGCTTTAAATCCCCAACTCACGCTGATAAGAGATGAGATAACGAATCAAATCTCTCAGCCTTTACCCTGCCTGTTGGTGGAGGAAGCTGACGGACACAGTCAAGCCCCAAATCTTGCATTTGAGCAACGCTGCACTAATCATTCTGGCTCTTATTCAAACGGCGTTGCTGACTCACCAAAAAAAGAAATTTGAATTTTTGAAATTATAAACACTTCAGAAGTTTTAATGAAAAGCGAACACTTCTCTGCTCGGGTAAAAAAATGAAGAAAGAAATTGGAGACATTGAGAAAATCTTCATTACATATTAGGTATCTAAAAATTGCCACTAATTCATTCAAAAAACGGAAAAACTACCTACATTAGTTAAAAATATAATTTTGAAAATTATATTTTCCTTGAGGACATCTTTATTCTCAATAATGTAATTGTAGGAGTCCAAACAAGTTAAAATGGGATTAAATCAATAAAACTGACTTCCCAATGAGTTAGAATGTTGCTGCACCTTGCTACATATGTCAGAGATCGAGAAAAATATCAATTCTAGTGAAGTTTACGAGTGAGTGGAATAAGAAAAAGCTTCACCTGTCGTCTCGCCATTGTCAACAAGTGGACAAACGAGTGTGTTGAATGGATATGTACATCTCCAACTCGTCAGTCAATAGTGATAAGGACATTTCTTATGCTACAATGGCGATACTTCAAAACTCCAATACTGGATGCCTGGTGTTACTTTTGCCCACAATAATGAACGTGTCGTCAAGGAATGGAAATGCAAAAAAAAACTTGAATATAATAAAAAAGATACAATAATTGTATATATTTCATTCGTTTAACACATTGATACATAATAACTATATTGTATGTTATTGCATTAAAATATGAGTTTCAACACATGCAATTCAGTTGATGTTCGTTACAACACACATTTGTTTAGATTTCTTTTACTCAGAAACGAAAAACTCAGATAAATTTTATCAACAGATCACGAGCGAATTGTTGTGAACTTTAAAGTAGTACGACAAATCGCATCATTGGAATTTATGACAAAAATGATAACAAATTCTACCAAATAAAGTAAATAACAATGATAATGCTTTTGCAAATAATGACCACAGGTGTTTCGTTGAAAATACATTTTTTAAAAGTTTCAATTCCTTTATTTATTTTTATAAATACAAGTTTTTAAATATTTTGTACAAAATTCTGAATTATTTTGAAACCACTCATGTCTAATTTATTGTAAACTAGCTGACCCGGCGAACTCTGTTCCGCCTTAACAGCCGTCCCATCTTTTTCTCGCGTCGCACTCACTGTGAGAAACTGTACTATCCTTGTTGCACTCGTGATAATAAAGCAATTGCAGATCTGTGTTTTTCTCTCAAACAAAGAAGAATTTCAAAAAAAGCGTTCTGATATTAAATAGATAATTAAAAAATCTATTACGTAGCAGAGCGTTTTTTTTTTTTTTGGAATTGATTTTTGTTTAAGAGAGAAATACAAAGCTGTAATCATAGGGACTGGCTGTTAAAGGCAATAAATAAGCAGATTTTGGAATTTATTAAGTTAAATTGTTTATTAGAAAAAAATTAAGTAGATTAATCATTCATTATTGTTCCTGTATTTTGGTGCATAGGTTGCACTCTTCAGTTAAGTACCTTCACGCGAAAACATGCGAAATCACGCGAAAACGTGCGAAAACGTGCGTTTTCACACAGGAACGCTGTCGAACGGGATAAACAGTATCCTATGTCCGTCTCCTGGCTCCAAGCTTCCTGCTCACCAATTTTCAGCCAAATCGGTACAGCCGTTCTTGAGTTATAAATAGTGTAACTAACACGACTTTCTTTTATTTATTGTAAATGTAAATAATAATATTTTAACTTTTATGACATTTCAATAGAAACATTAAGAGTACAACGTACAATAAAATAGTACTTTCAAATGAATTCGCGGTGCAATAAACAATGACAATTTTCGGCCAGTTTATTACTTGCTTTCCAGTGATCAGTTGAGAACAGGTTCGACCACGAACCACACGGCGGGACAAGCAACAAATTTCCCCGAGAACAGCTCTGCAACACGAAACCACGCGGTAACTGGCGGAATTGTCGAAGCTGCATCAAATGATCTGAACTGGAAAAAACTAGCGTATAATACATGACGGTAACATGAATGATACGAAAGCTAATCAGCTATCTTCCACTCACATTTGGAAAGCGTTGTTTTGATTATATATGAAAGAGTTATGTATGAATGCTTGTTGGTTTCGCAAGCTAATGCCATTAAAATCAGAATCAAGCAATTACTATCGCTTCATTGTTATTTTAAAATATTATTTTTAAGATAATCAGTTTACAAGATTTGACAATGTTAGAGACAGAATTTTGTACTTTTCCTGCACCTAACCTAATTTTCAATTGTATGTGCGAGTGTTTATGAGTAAGTATACAAAGTGTGCACGTGAAAATAATTGAAGAGAACAAAAAATGTCCGTCTTATTTTAGTGAGTAACAATGTGTATGGTTAGTAACTCGGGTACAGCAAGCCATCGTGTATAATTTTAAGCCAATTTATTATACCTTATTAAAATAGTACATTATGAAAAATGATGTAGTGAAAGGTTTGTAATATTGGTATTGGAATATTACGAAACGAGCGAGTATTGTAAACTTTACACGAGCGTATTAATACCCATTACATCGAGTTTCATGAAGTACTTTTTCTACGACTTACGGTAACTATGACAAGTTAAACTATTCCATTGAATGGTTTCTTGGCAGTAGACCCGCAGATTTTGCCAAGGCCACCTAGCAGACATCTCCCCAACCCATTACCACCTGGAAGGTATTGCCTAACCGTCACAGGTTTACTTTGGTTTACCACTGCACTAGTCAAATAAGATCAAAGTAAAACTACGATCCAATTTATTTTCAATAATATTCCATGTAAAAATACTACTAATAAAAGAAATGAAAACCTACCAACATATAATATCAAACACAATGGGTTGATCCCGAGTTTAGGGTGGCACGGTTCCTTTGGTTCCTTTTATGATTCATTATTTCTCGCGATTCCTATGTTTATAGTTGCGCGGTTCACTATAAAACTGAATTGTTTATGTTCAATGTTAAATGAGAAGAAGTCACCTGATAATTTATTGGCGTGGAATTGTGTGTATTTTCGCATTTCAAGTCTTCTTCAAATAGGTTTGTGTGTCTACTGAGATGAAAGGCATGAATTTTCTTAAAAGTGAGTGTTACCTTTAAAATAAATTCTCTTAAAAGTGAGAGAGGTATATAATACAGCGTGAGCGCCGAAGCGACAGCGGAGCCGCGAACCAGGTCTCGAGAGCGAGGGCCGGAAGGCCCTCGCGAACGTAGCACGTTGGATCCGTCGGGTAGCGACGTGCGGTAGCACGTCGCGGACCACTTGGTGAAAAAAATGCGTTGGTTAAAGAATTGTGTAGGTTATAAAATTAAATTTGTAGCGTGAAAAATACGAATAATCAGTTCACTTAATGAGTACGTTGCTACGGAGATTTATACGTACAGGGGGCTTTCAAGAGCAGGGGGGTAGCTATTCTCCCGATCTACCTTTATTTTAAATAATTATATTTATTGCTGCAACATCATGAACTTAACTATACGCGACTACTACATATAAACAAGGATTCAGTTCATGGAGTCGATTCTCTTCTAATGAACCGAATCAGTGAATCAAAGGAACCGTGCCACCCTAAACTCCGGATTTACCAACACAATGTTAATGTACACAATCGACCGAAACATTTACTACAACGATTCTCAAAGATAAATTGTCAATAATTGGTTTGTAAATTTCTCTATGATTGGTCCAGAACATGTATCATAATGAAATCTCTATCGTAGTGAGTATCATTATGCAAGACAATGCAGCTATCAAGTAACAGAAATATACAATGGGAGTAGAAGAAAGAATCTAAGCTCCTGGATAACACACGACGACACTTCTCATTATCAGCAAGGAAGGAACACCGGGATTGGTGTAATGTACACGGACTGGTCAGTTTGCTTAGTAAGAAAAACGTTGTTTGCAATTTGCGCGTAATTCAAATGAAGTGTACTGCTGCACATACATTAGTGGATCAGTTTTTTGAATCCATTCAAATGCACGCATTATTCAAAGATAAAAACAATGTCCGCCAAATTTACATTAAATGTTCCGCAAGACAGCGGTTAACGCCTCTGAATGTTTAAAAATGATGATTATGCACGTATTATTTGTTGCCTCCCAGTCTCCGAGCACACTAGAAGGTACATATTTCATACATGATGCTGATTGAATTATGAAATCATATTCTTATTGTCTCATTACCAAAAACAATGTTCAATTAAGAAAACAATTCGCAATAAGCCAGATATGTACAGAAATTACTTACCCATTATATCAGCGAGGCAGCTGCATTATTCTGCATATCACGCACTGAAGATATTGCACACGGCGTAAGATAGCTGAAGTTCATACGTAATTCACTATTGTTTAACCACAATACACCACTTCAAACTTTCGAAATTGCACGAGTAAACAATATTCACAAAGATAAAACAAGATCCGAACTTTCACGGGAGGATTTCACTAGCGACAACACCGACGTTTATATTTTTAATGCTTTTCAATTGTTTCCAACTCCTCAAAACGTAAAGCTACATGTACTACAAAAACGTACTCATTATGTGCATTACCAGGTACACAGTACCTTCAGTAGCACGAAGCACGATTACCGCCATTCACCGAACTTGCAAATCCGGCGAACACCAACTCTGCAGACAAACTGACGGAAAGAATGATCTGCACCGAGTTTGGCCGCTAGGTGGCGCTGATTGTAGCACCGCGCATTCAAAACAGCAAATGGTGCATCCTGATTTGTATAGAGTGTTTGCACATTACAAGCTCTTTGAAAAGGCAAAAGTGTTGAAATATATACCAACAACGATACAAAATAACTATATACCTATCCATTTATTCTACATCCGTCACATCTTTCTTATTTCGAAAGCAAAAGAAACAAATACTTCGCTAGCTTTTCAGCAAGGTCGAATTCAGTCGCTGTCTGAAGGAGAATTCTAGCGGCCGGCTGCTCTGATTGGTAGTTTCCCGTGGTTTCTCCGATCAACACCAGGCGAATGCCGGAGCAGTACCGTACCAAAGGGGCCAAGGACCGCGCGCGATCTGTTCTTCCTCGTCCTTGTCCTATCCTCTCCCCTTACACACACACACAAACATACACTACATTACCACATATATTTACATTATGACCAACGTAGTCAACGCGCCCGGAAACACGAAAAAATCAATCAACAAATACTTCAGTCTTATAATTTTAAAAGTCTGGGCCAACCCCGCATATAAATAAATACAACTATACAAGTTTGAAACGCAGTTAATGCAAACATATTGTTGAATTTAAAGATACGTTAAAGAAAAACAAGTTAAATAAGAAACTTACAGTTCTAACAATTTGTATATAGTATGTCTTGTGAATCAAATATAAATTTGTATCAAGAATGAACCAATAATTATTAAGCATTATGTTTCTAAAATGTTCTAAAACAAGAATCACATTGTTAACAAAGCAGTTTACAGTATACCTAATAATTTAACACATGACAGATTGTAAATAAAACACGGACATGGGCACCAAGTGAATATAAGGTACAATATTTTTAATAACTACGCAGAAATACACGTGAAAGAGAAAGAATCAATAGTGGCCACAGTTAAGAATGTTTTGCTATTTGTCTCAAACTTCTTGGGCTTCAGAACTAATTTGCAACGTGAAACTCCGTGGGCAATTAGTACACCTCTTTCTGAGTAGCCTAAAACGGTTAGTTTTTATCATACGGTTAGTTATTATATTTATTATATTTTAATTAATGTATTAACAAACACTGATTTTTTCAGTAGTAGCCACTTGAACATTCCAAAATGTTAATTGTGGTTAGATATTCAAATCAATAACGAATTGTAGATGTTCTACTCCCGATCGTGTTTGAGACCAAAAAGTGTAAAACAGTTCATGTTACATTCCTGCAATGTCAATATTAATAAGATTTTATCAGCTTATTCGTTGAAAATAAAATAATAGAATTAAATTATCTTCTAAACCTCACTCACTACTGTCACGTCTATACGTCACCACTACTGTCTATACGTCACCAATTTTTATTTTTCAAATTTTGTGCTTGCAATCGCCACTATTGGTCACGTTTTCCTTCATTGCTTATTAATATGAATAAAATTAAAAATCAATGAAAACGAGCAAAACGTACGAAGGAAAAGCAAAAACTGTTTCTGCATATCAAACGCGCACGTAATTGAAACGATCAAGGTACATGTCGGCTGGCCGAATGCTGAACGAACTCTGAGCCTCTGCGAGTTTGCAAGGGGGTTGCAAGGCCTTGCGCTGTCAAGGACTCTGTGCTTCCCCTTCGCCCTCAAGGCCACCGCGGCAAGGCGTCACCAGGCGCGCGCGAAATGTCACAGCTCAGAAGGCGGAGTGTTTCCCTGTGACAAGCTTCAAAATTACAACTCTCAGGCCACCTGAAATTGTTCACTCAGTTTGGTCACAACTGGGAGTTTCAAATTTATACACAACAAATATCCATTATTTATTCAACATTACTTGTATGTGTTCAAAGGAGTATCATATTATCCATATAAATGGCCCGCGTAGAGCATGAAATAAAGACGATGGATATTGCTACTGTTTACAACAAACGTTATTTCTGGCGCTTAAGAATTTGGGAAGGTATCAATTCAACATTCCAATCAAAGGATTGTGCATACTTGGGCGTGGACATGCAGAATGCCGGGTTATTCAGAAATATTGCTAGTACAAAAAGGTAATTGCCAAAGATTGGTTACATTTTTCTCAGAGATTCTACTCAGAAACAATGAGAGATATTATCCAACAAACTCGTGTTATACTAGTATAATGTGGTGTGATGTTTGAGGAACAAATGTAATACAGTAAACCCTCATTAATACAAATTCCAAGGGACCGAAATAATTGGAGTTCGTGTTATGAAAATTCGTGTTATCCTAGTATTATTAAACTACATATTACCGTAATTCCTTGCTGGGAACGAAGTTTTGTTCGTGTTACGGCGAAATTCGTGTTAAGCGAGTTCGTTCTAACGAGAATGGCAAATACGTCATAATCTGAGCCGTATGAGGTCATTTTAATTCAGCGATTTTTGGAACGTGAAAGTCCTTTGTAATGCTGAAACAAAAAAAAAAAGTTTTGAGGAACTGTTAGGCGCTTTTTGCTGGTTGTACCTTTCAGAATCCTCAAACTTTTTAAAATCGACGGGATAAAAAGGATACATAATTAAAAGGCTTCATAAGAGTTACGTAAATAATTATTATACTCGTAAAATATCAAAATTAGTGCTTTTAGAGCTGTGTGAACTTATGCAGTGCAACAAGACAGTTCTATAGAATGTTCCTGTCAGTAATGATAGTTCGCGGATAAAACAGATTGAATTCAGCTTTTACGAATTTCTGACAAAAGGTGTGATATTTCGAAATCGTTATACCACGATCTGAAGAGAGGTGGCTGACGACAGTGTGAATAGGGAAACTTGAACGAGTAATCGATGTTAATTGCTCTTTAGCCCTAATGAAGCTAACCACACAATTTTAATTCCCCTATTAAAGAAATAAATTCAGTAGTTACCTTCACCCTTTGCAAAGATGGACATATTTACATTAATTCATACCTACGCGCGTAAATATTTTCAAAAACATCACATTCACTGTGTCAATTGCTCTATTTGCTATCCTTTGAAATCCTATTAAAGATCCAAGTCATTTGTCATAATCCTATTCACTCAATGTCAGGAACATTATATTTCCGCCGTTTCTAAAAACGTATCCTTTACCAATTACATTATCTCTAATACTATGATAATTTAATTTTTACATTCTCTCTTACTACACACGTAGTATTCAGAAAGATATGGTCTTATGTTCGTTGGCTTCCCTAAATCTTCATAATTTGCAAACGTTTACGTTTCTCTCGACCACTTCCTATAATTACAATATTGAAACAAGATTTTTTTCTATAACGTGGACTCTTCTTCAAAATACTAAATGAGGTCATATACAATTTGTTTAAAATACAAGTAGTTTTCTCGTACTTCTTTGGTTCCTTCCCAGAAATAAAACATTGAATTTTTCTCACGGTTTTTTCCCTTCATATATGTTCTTCAACATATCTTTAAATAGGATTATGTATATTTTTTCTAATTATGAATAATTTTCGAACGTAATTTTGAATTAAACACAATATTAAGAACAGGATTCTCTAAAAATGGCAAATTTTAAAACCTTTTTTGTACGGAGAATACAATAAAACAATCACAATTTTGATGTATTTTTTAAATTTTCAAAATATCAAACCAATGTGAAATGTAGAAATGTAAATGTAATTTTTATTTCATATCCCTACTACGCTTGTTGGTCCGTCCGTCCGCCCATCTCTTTACTGGCCTGTGTGTCCGTGAACTACTCGCGCAACTTTTCTTGAACGATAACCTTGCTTCCCCCTCCCTTGAGCAATAAACAGTTGAAAGCAAAAGTTCGCAGCGAGTACTGATGACATTCCAAGCATTAAAGCAAGGGAGGCACCTAAAACTCCTATCTACTGTCCCTGTTTTTGCCTACCCAGAGCGATGACCTGGCCGCACACGTAGCAGGTTTGATTTTGATTTTCCAGAGGTTGGCATTAATGTAAATAAAGTGGCCGATTTTGTAACTAAACCCCCCACTCCACCCACATTTCTTCAATCCATCGCTAAAGAAAAGTTGCGAGAGTAGTATGATAATCGTCCTCCATCCGCCCGTCCTTTCGCCCGTCCGCCTGTACGTCTGTCAGTTCTAATGGAACACAATCCTGTATGTGTAGAAGTTCATGTTTGTTTGCAATCGTGTAAGGCCGTGGGAGAGAACCGATGCTAAAGAAGTGAATGGTAGACTACTATAAGCCTGTAAACAAAAGTCGATTGTCTAAATGAGAAAATCTCGTGAGACCATATTCCATCTCATAAAGATACGGTGGAAGGGGAGATCACAAAGACCTCCAATCATACCTAAATGTCTAAAATTAAGTTAACAGTTTTTGTGAATTATGGGGCACAGAATATTTTTAATTTTTAAATGGTTCACAGAATATTTATGTAAGGAACACATTGAGAATAATCATATTGAAATGATGTTTTATCACATTGAAAATATAATAAAAAATATAACAAAAATTGTCACTTCTCCCCATACACACAATTCTTGGATCAGAGCATCGATGAATTGAAGGGACTACATATGACAATGAAAATGACAAGGGATGAGATAATGACGACAATGAGAAGGAATTACATCCTTACTATCCAGAATCTCAGATAGCTCAATAGTGCTTTTTGAATGCGATGTGAGTCGCGGAAACTTTCATACAATATTCACACGCGCAGATATGAGTAGAACAATGTAGCATTTATTCACTTCAAATGCACCAGCTTCTGTAAAAGGTAGGAATACATGCTATTTATAAATAATAATGCTTGAAGCGTTGATAAGCTGTACACTAGCCGACTGGAACAGTTTGCCCGTACTGGGGGGCGAAGAGCATACTGGTAAAAGGTAGTGATTACATGCACTTAAGGTCATACGAGATTTTCTCGTTACGCACAAGACACAATTTTGTTCCTGAACACAGAGATTAGAGCACGACACAAATATTCAGTCCATGCCTCGGTGAAGAGGCACAGTTTGTAACTTATTATGCAAATTACAAGATAAATTGCAGTCTTTAAACTCGATGATTATTGTAATATTGAAATATGTATTAAAATGACATGACATGTGGTTTTCCTATGGCGTAGTTATACTGCACGGCTTCCACCGTTGGTGCCCGGGTTCGATTGCTAGTGGAATTTGTGGTGAACAGAGCGGGTACGCAGCCGAATGTCTCGGAGTACTCCCGTTTCCGGTGCCAATATGCATTCCACCGGATCGCTCCATCAATCATTCCTTCCCTATTCTGTCATTCACCATTACTGCGCTAAGGATATAGGATCAAAGCGGCATCTAGGCGATAACCGAAGAACTAGCTAAGAAGGGCCGCGGCTACGTCAGCTGGTTTTCGATAGGTAGGGTCCCGACCCAGTGAACTAGAGAGACGAGAAATTTCTTAGTTGCGAGTAGAAGAGAGAGGATGTGATGCCAGGCGGGATGATGGGAACAGGTTGATGCTGGCCCATGAGGGGAAAAGCAGAGTTTAGTTTATTAAAATGACATGCACAGCACTGCTTACTGCCAAAATTGACTAAAATAGGACTTCCATTTGCTCAAAAACAATAAAATCTTTACTTGTCCGACAGATATCGCATAAAATCTGATTTCACTGTAGTGCGAATGAGCAAAGGAAATTAAATGAGTGGGGACTGTTGTTCAATTGATTCAACGGATTCAAATATTTCCAGAAACTTCGATTTGGTAGTTTTGTTTGATTTTCTAAGGCTTAGCGCTCAGGGCGGTCACCGCTAGTTGTCAGAGAATCGGCTGCGTGGTCGCACGCATGTGAGGTCAGGTGTGTGTCCCGCCCTCCCCCCCACTTCTGCAGACGGGCAAAGAAGTGCACAAGTCCACTTCCATTATATAAGAGAGATCCATTACCTAACAACTATGTAATCCAAACACGTGAAAGGAGTTTATGAGATCCTGGAATTAATCGCCTTCAAAATCACAAACGCTTCTCCCAAAGACACGAAATTTTATTAACCCCCCATTGAGCATTCTCGATAATCCTGTGTCACGTTAACAATGTTGCTGTTCAATGTCTCAACAGAAATTCTTACGCGAAAGTTAAATATCCCCTAAAAAGTAAGTTCTAAACGATTTTACGTTCTCAACCTTACTTCATAAGAAGAGAAATTATTGTAATCGTGTGCCGGTAAACTGCAAATTTCCAAGAGAAAAAATCTTATTATCGGGGCCTGGTAACGAAAAATTAAATAAATCTCATTTCTATATACAGTAAATTGCTTCCTTTCACACATTGTGTAGTCAGAATAAATGTTTTATGAACCCCGAAAAATTGATTGACGGTAAAACGTCTGTCTATTCGTCTCTATGTCTGCCCTTCTGTCTGTGGTCAACGCTAGCACCTAAACCAATCAGCCGATACACATACATACATGTATTTAATTTAGCATTCTTGTCTATATTTAACTGTTCTTCTTTTAAGCCAAGCTTCTAAATTATGAATTTGATTTCTGAGGACGCCTGTAATATGCGTGGGAAGATGGTTCAACATTATTTGCTACGCGTAATGGATAGTTTTAAGACAATAAAGATGCCCATCTCTGATACACATACATACATGTATTTAATTTAGCATTCTTGTCTATATTTAACTGTTCTTCTTTTAAGCCAAGCTTCTAAATTATGAATTTGATTTCTGAGGACGCCTGTAATATGCGTGGGAAGATGGTTCAACATTATTTGCTACGCGTAATGGATAGTTAAAGACAATAAAGATGCCCATCTCTGATACACATACATACATGTATTTAATTTAGCATTCTTGTCTATATTTAACTGTTCTTCTTTTAAGCCAAGCTTCTAAATTATGAATTTGATTTCTGAGGACGCCTGTAATATGCGTGGGAAGATGGTTCAACATTATTTGCTAGGCGTAATGGATAGTTAAAGACAATAAAGATGCCCATCTCTGATACACATACATACATGTATTTAATTTAGCATTCTTGTCTATATTTAACTGTTCTTCTTTTAAGCCAAGCTTCTAAATTATGAATTTGATTTCTGAGGACGCCTGTAATATGCGTGGGAAGATGGTTCAACATTATTTGCTACGCGTAATGGATAGTTTAAGACAATAAAGATGCCCATCTCTGAGCGTGTAACGTGATTAGCGATCGCAGGATGTTTGCCTACATGACCCATTTCTCCTCCTCGCGATCTGCGACGAAACCTGCCCCTCCCACTCGTCATACACTTCTTCAATTCGATCAGAGGAGAGCGCGTATGCAGCGCGTGTACAATTGACATTCACGCGGTTCAAAGCGCGTGTCCGTTTTATGCGGGTGGCAGTGCGAAGGCGGTGGGGGAGATCGATGTGTGAGGGGGGAGGGGGCAGACAGGAGCCTCCGGCCTTGGGTGCAATTTCATATTCACTGCAAGCTGGATGCGGAACCCGCGCGTTGTATTTGTACTGTGAAACTGCTCCTTGTGCCATGGTTCGTAGCAGTAGGCTACATGTTCCAGAGGTACGTTGTGTTTTAACAACATATACCTATTTATACTTTTATTCATGGTACATGTGATGAAGAAACAGGTTATCCGATTCAATTACTTTTTCTCAATTAATATTTTAGATAACAATGGAGTCAAACAATATTGCGTTCTCTGACCTCTACTTACATAATATAATACCATAATTTAGAAATAAGTAGGTGAATAGAATTAAAAATTTAGAAGTACTCATAGAATTAAATATTTAGAAGTACCAATACAGAGGATCTCCCTAACTCAAATTCTTTGATACCTCTCTCTATATCTATCGCTCCATCTATCTATAATGTGTTTATTTCCCTTTATTCCTCTTATCCACTCACGTCAAATTAAATATAATTCATTAATGTAAAAATACATTTTAGGGAACCCCGCAATAGGAATTGTTAAATTTTGGGCATCCCTTTTGGCATTTACCGAGATTTTATTTCCTTTGAAGATGAAAATAATGAAAAACTGTTGATGGATTCTTTTATTTTTGGGTGCCATGCCGGTATGTCCAGAAAATTGTTAAACCTTCATATCCAACCTCCGAAAAATATGTTTTCAAAAGCCATCGCTACCCTATCGAATTCTCACCCAAAAGTTGTAAATCCACTACACATATTGATTCTCGACGATCATCCAGCTAATAGTGAAAATTACGAGAGATTTAACGTTCAGCACTTGTGAAATAAGGAGTGATTGATTGATTAGTTGATTGATTGAACAGACATTATTTTGTGTCTCTGGCGCTCATCTACACTTTGCTTGCAGGCGTTTCTCTTCCAAGTACTTCTGCCAACGGGGCACCGCCCAAGACGAGACAAGCTCTAAGTTCCCTACTTAAGTGGTAGAGTAATGCATGAAAATGATGTGGCGTGTGTATGTGTGATGTGTAAGGAGAGAAGAATGGTCAACGGTAAGGAAGGAAAGATCCCACGAAGTTCGCAGCCCGTTTACTCAGGCTCCGGCATGATCCTCGAATTGATTAAAAAAAAACAAAAAAACTACCGACTAGAGCAGCCGCCCGCTAGAATTCTTCTCCAGACAGCGGTTGAGTTCGCCCTAGCTATCTAGCTAGGGACGGCAATTCTCCGCTGCCGGGTTTCCAGCCCTATGATCTTCCCTATCACCTGAGGAAGTTTGAAATAGTTTCTGGAATACTAATGTAGCTAAAACACAAGCGATTCGCTTCCAGACCTTTATGAAATTATTCAGTATTGTTTAATAACATTGTGAATGTTTTAAGGGATATTAACTTCTCAACTTATTTTGTATGAAGAGACTCTTACTGTTCTTATATATTTTCGACACAAAACCCCTTATTTTCGACATAAAAACCTTAACCCCCTCCACCAGTCCATTTGCCCGTCCATTCGCCCGTCCATTCGCCCGTCCATTCGCCCGTCCATCTGCCCATTAATATGCCCGTCCATCCGCACGTTCGTCCGTCCTCCAGTCCCCCCGCCCATCCGTCGGCCCTTTGGCCTGTCCGTCCACCCGTCCGTCCGCCTACTCGTCGTTTGTTTGTGTGTGGTCAACGCCAACACCTAAACTATTCAGACGATTTTCTCCAAAATTGACATTCCCTGAACGATTCAAAGAAACTTGAGGCTTTGCGAGATTGAAACGGATATTTTATTTTTCAGGGTACTTTACATAAAGACTCGACTGAATTTTCAAAATTTTCTCAAACGTGGCTCTAATTGTTTTTGGATTAAACTTTCCCGGAGGATGTAGGCAAAGGATGCTTACAGGAATTTCGCAGGTCTCATTTTCGTTCACTCTGAATTTTTGAAAATTGCAAAAGGTAGAAAAAAGCGAGAAAGTTTGTGCTGTTGGAGCATTACCCGTTTTTTAAACTTATACGCATCTAGACGCGCGACGCAGAATGTGCTTTCCATGATGAGAGTTGGCGTATTAAGGTTACACAATAGTATTTTATTAAACGCTAAAGAATGTCTCTAGATGTATTTCCAGAAATTTGCCCCTAAAACCCCTATTCTCTTAGGCTGTAATTTTAGCACAACTCGGAAAATCACATTTTTGTATAAAAATATTTAAAGTATTTGCTAGCGGTTGAAATTCAACTTTCTCTCGTTAATTAACTTATGGATTATTACTAAATGACTCGATAGAATTTCTGTTAATATTATTATTATTATTATTATTATTATTATTATTATTATTATTAAAATTGTTTTCCAGATAAGTGACATGCAGACAGATTGGAAGAACAAAACCCTTCATGGAAAATATCCTAATCTCTTAAATAACCCATCAGTTGATAAAGTCTCTTCCCTCCTGTGGTTGAAAATGCTATATTTATTCCCTGAAACTGAATGATTTATCATAGAAATTCAAGATGGGGTAATAAAAACACGCAATTATAATAAACACATACTGAAGAGCAGTATAAACGATATCTGTAGAATGTGTAATCAACCAAATGAAACCATCGACCATGTGATTGCAGGATGCCCAGTTCTTGCCAACACTCCATAACTGGGAAGACACAATCAAGTAACTAAAATAATCCATAGACAATTGGCGTCAAATTACAGGCTAATTGAGAACCCTTCACCATTTCATAAATATTCACCTTCACCGGTTATAGAAAATAGTGAAATAGTGCTCTACTGGGATAGGCCTATTGTCACTGTTAAAATTGTGAATTATAATCGCCCGGTCATAGCAGTTATCAATAAAATACAAAAGTATACAAAAGAATACAAAGTATTCAACATGTTTGGCAACTGAGTAAGGTTGAAACAGTGCCAATAATCATCTTAGCCAAAGGAGTGGTGGACAAAGATGAATTTTTTCTCCGACTTTCCTCAGATCTGTCATTACGTTGCATTTGCCAGAGCCTAAGTCGTATGATTAGATGAATTGTTCTCAATGCTTACTGAGAAAAGCACAGAAAAATAAAAATAAAAAAATAAAAATAATAATAATAATAAAAATAAAAATAAAAATAAATAAATAAAAATAAATAATAATAATAATAAAAATAAAAATAAATAATAATAAAAATAAATAATAATAATAATAATAATAATAAACTAACAAGCATATAACTGAAAGTGCGTATTGAAACGCTTTCTGTTGCAGCCCCGCTGGTCCCCCCTGCGCTGAGGCGATGAGGGCGGGGCGCTGGGCGGCGCAGCCGGGCTGGCGGTCGCGGCGCCGCTGCCTCGGGCGTCTCTTGGGCGCTCTGCTGCGGGGGCGCACGCCCTGGGCGGCGCCCTCGCCCTCGCCCCCAACCCCGCCCCCGCCACCCCCCTCGCCCGGGGAGGTGCTGCACGAGTTCCTGCAGCAGGCCTCCCTGCACGGGGTGCGCTACGTGGCCCGGCCCGGCGCGCCCGCCCTCGACAGGTCTCTTGCGCAGCCGCGGCCACGTTCGCTTGCTCAGCGACCAAGTACTTAAACCGCTTTACGTTCACATGTATTGCATTTCAATAATTTTCTCTCTTCAGTCATAATAGCATCCCGATTGTCTTGCATTCCCAGCGGCTTAGGGCACCAACTGATGTCCCAACAGTGCCTCTGAACGGGAGGTACTAGGGTTTGATTCCTGATGGTGGCAGGATTTTCGACACTAGCCAGAGGGCTACGCAGAATTCAGTAACTTTCTGGAGGATAATACTAGCTGCCCGATGCTCTGATCGGTAGCTTTCCATGGTGTCTCCGATTAACCTCAGCCGAATGTCGGTGCAGTATCCTAACAAACTGATTACGCGCGATCTTTCCTTCCTCTTCCTTGTCCTATCCTGATCTCTTACTTACACACACTTACGTGCACTACACTACTATACATGTCGGGAACTTAGAGCTTGTCTTAGCTGGGAACATGCTCCACTGTGAGAGATACTGGTTGGGAAAAATCCCGCAAGTCGACTTGTAGGGCGGGCCTCAGATCTCACTATCCAATCCAGCGGGGGAAGATAACAGCGGGGGAAGATCATCTCCACCCGTGATAAAACATGCAATACACTTACGGGAATAATGACCATAGACTTCTACGTGACCGAAAACACTAATCAATTCATTAATAAATCTTGCTTTCATTGCAAACCAGACGAAAGAAAACCATCAGCACTTGGAGTGCAAGCCTCGTGGTTTCTTCAAATATGCTTCCCGGGCGCCACAACGTAAATGCGAAGCAGAAGGCAGCGGGATATTGAGGACGCATTGTTCCAATCAAACATCTCAAATATCTGGGAAGGGAACAGTATCGTTAGTTGAATGATAACCTTCATATCGGAGGCTAAGAAGATATATTCAGAAGATGATAATCAAATTACTTTCGTGCACGCAACGACGTGCTCCGCAGACCGATGACAAGGTCTCACAGAGGTCTGGAGGTTGGAACAGGGAGAAGACGAGAGCAAGCGTGTGTTAACCGAATGCGTAAAACTCATTGATATTTCATAAAGAGTCACATATTAAACCACAATGTAGCTTCAATTTACGTTCGGGGAGGAAATGTTTAGAGATCTAAAACTTTTTGCCCATTGTGGTGGCGAGCGCTCCGAATATTGTTTGTAAAGCATCCCACTACAATTTTGTTGACTATCCAATTTCGAACTCACTGTCAACTCAACACAGATGATGTACAGTGATTACATTATACTGTACCTCCACAAAAACTGTATGAAAAAAATACAGTGGTTTTTATATGTACTATAATGCAGTTTACATGGAAATAGTTTGCCGTATATCACATGTAACCCTCCCTAGGCATTTTATTTGGGATATATTCGAAACTTGAGGTGGCGATTCGTTATGTTAGTATTGTGTTACATGCGCTTTACGTCCTAGAGCGGTAAGATTTTGTGTTTACAGCAGAACACATTCGGGAATAACTTAAGCATTAAATAATAAATTAAACATTTAAGTCAACTAATAAATATCAACCATTGGATCCCCTGAAGTTACAGGATGCTTCTAGCAGTGGTATTATGACGTTACACGAATTTGTACTCAACTTTGAACCTTAATTTCTTGCTCATAAAAATCGTCCACTTAGGTCAGAGTTTGTTTTCGTCCAACTTTTAAATGGCTTTAAAACTAAGCATACATCCGATCTCTACAATTTCCCATAAGCTCCCTTGAAAATATTAAATATTTTGGTTCATTAAAATATGTCCTTTTTGATATTACAAACTTCCACTGACTCACAGACACTTCACAATTAAAATAATAGATTGTTTTGCGGAAGACGGAGGTATGTGACGGATAAAAAACTTCACAGGAAAGCAGAGTGCCAAAAACGAAATGTCGGTAGAGTAACTCGTATATTTCACCCCATAATTGGTTCACTGGCAATTTTCAGTTAATGAGCATTTAAACGAAAACGTGAAATTTGTTCAATTACGAGAAATATTTTACATAGCAAACAAAAGTAAAATAGAAAACAATGATAAGTTTCAAAAGTCTCTCCATGACGCTCAAGATTAAATTAAACACATTTAGAAGTGTCTGGTTATAAGAGTGGTGGGAAAAGATTTAACAAGGAAGAAAAAACTCAAACTCTATTCATTAAATATTTCTCAATTTTCCTTCAATAGAAGAAACATTTACAGTATTTCCAAGTCAACTTAATTTGTCGCAGTTATACGCATTAGTTAGCGAATGTGCATATTGACATCCTTTCCATCAAAGCGCTCTCTTCGGTTCGCCCATTTATTGTCTTCCCGGCTAATTGACTACCCTTCTGTGATCGATCGTTCTTAATCTCATTGCTTCCTCGTAAAATATTTATGCTCAAAGGGGGTAGTGGAATAGGATATGCAAATCTGCCTCCAGTGGATAAATTTTTTTATGTTGAAAATCGTAATTGAATTGTAAAAAAAACAATTTTTGTTTCGGATTTAAATCAATTTACCCTGAGTACTTCGTACAAACGAAAAAATGTGTCTTTCAGTTTCTTATTTAAATTTAATTTTTTTAATCTCATTATGCTTATGGATATTGATTTAAATTATCCTTGGGATTTTCTGGCTCAATGACTCCGTAATTGAATTGTAAAAAAAACCATTTTTGTCTCGAATTTAAAACAATTTACCCTGAGTACTTCGTACAAAGGAAAAAATGTGTTTTTTACATTCTTATTTAAATTTAAATTTTTTAATCTCATTACGCTTATGGATATTGATTTAAAATACCCTTGCGATTTTCTGGCTCAATGACTCCTTTTTGAACAGGAATTTCGTCTATTTTCCCTGATCCATAGAGAAAATAGATGGGCAAAGATGTAGCTTCATTACACGTTTTGCTAGTTGCAGAAGGGTATAGCTGGGGATGTGGGTATGTCCCACCAGCGCCCCCCCCCTCCCAGCCGAGACAAGTTCTAAGCTCCCGACCGGTCTCCCGGCATGTGTAGTAGTGTAGTGCATGTTAGTGTACGTGTGTATAAGGGGTGAGGATAAGACAAGAAACGGAAAGGAAAGCTCGCACACGGTCCGTGGTCCGTGGCTGTTTGTTAGGATATTCCGGCATTTGCCCGATGTTGATCGAATAAACCACGAAAAACTATCGATTAGAGCAGCCGACCGCTAGAATTCTCCTCCAGACAACAACTGTATTCGACCTAAGTGACAAACTAGTTTCGATACTCTCATCACTGTCAGGACTCTAACCTAGTACCTCCCGATCAGAGGCACTGCAGTGACATCAGGTGATGCCCTGAGCCTCTCCCGGTCCGAATCGTCCGGGAAATGTTCAAATATGTAGAGTAAGAACTTGCAGTGTCGCATCGGTGCGCGCGCAAGCTGAAGAGCGCGCGTGTGGGCGTGCGCAGGGTGTGCTGGGCGGCGGCGGTGTGCGCGTGCGCGGCGTGGGCGGGCGTGTTCATGGCGGTGGCGTGGCAGAGCTTCCAGAGCAGCCCCATAGTGACGGCGGTGGAGAACACGCACTACCCGCTGCGCGCCTTCCCGTTCCCCGCCGTCACGCTCTGCTCCTCCGTGCGCGTGCCCCGCGCGCGCGGCCTGCACCTCCTGCGCACGTGAGCACTCCGCTGACCTCTAAATAGGCACAGCGCCGCGTTAAACTTACTGACTATCCCTTTTTTTTAAGTTAAGGTCGCATCAACATCTAGGTCATTAGCGATCACTATTGGAGTTAACGTTATGGTAACTGTGAAGTTGAAACCATATGGTGATGATGAGGGGTGAAAGGACGAACAGAAATTCAACCATGCCCGAGGCGGGACTCGAACCCGCGATCCTTCGATCCGAGATCCTTTGGTCCGATCCGCGGTCCGAGATCGCTACGACACTACTGCCTTAGCGATCTCGACAACCGGATCGGCGCTTCTTCTCTATGTCAATAACCAATCAAAAGGATTGTAAGTGATCAAAAAATCACTTACAATCCACAAGTTGGAACAACTTCTCAAACACTTAGAAGTTTATATGAAACTTCTGCTTCTTTTGCTAGAATAACATGTATACATTTGCATATACATATTCTCGTGCATCTGATATGCTTTTGAACTTGTCTCCACGTCATTGCAAAGAATTTTGCTTGTTTATTTAGGGTCTTCTAACATAAGTGCCTAGAAGAAGACAACTGACAACGATAACCCGCAGTCTTTTAACATGATACCCCGTTGCTATGTGGAGACAACTGGCAACGTAAATCCGCTACTTTACACCACGGTGTAAGCAATTTCTCTGACACCGTGGTTACACCTCCCATCACATCACACCACGGAGGGGTGCTAAAATACTTTACTTTGCTGATGAAAATATATTCAGCCTTGGGTATCTTCTCAATTACTGGGAGAACAATTGGAAACAAAATTTGAAGCTATAACTAAAGTGCAATGTTTTATACTCGTTGCAGTAATTAGTAGGTATAAAATCACCGTTTACTTTTAAAATTTAATAAAAAGAAGGCTGTTATTTCTTATTACCATTTTACAATATCATATAGTAGTTCATAATACGTACCACTGAAATTCTCTAATTCTCGTCACGTCAAAGTAAACGTGTTTCTCAAGTCAATAAATCGGAGAAAATAAATCAAGGTATGGGACTGCTGGCAACGAGTACGAAACCATGGCGTTAGGTACGCGCAGGTATATTGTGTAAACACAGAGGCGGGGCGCAGTCGGCAGAAACGCGTGCTAGAGGATATCAAGGAGTAATCTAGCCTTTAGGAAAGTTCTTGGGCAGGAAGGCGTGTGGAGGATATTGAGTTATACAAATTTTCTCTCTACTTTAATATCTCACAAAGATCTTAGCGTCCGGCTTGCTGGGTCAATGGGTCACGATATATTATAATCCTTATTACCTTTATAATGGATTATAGGATCCGCAGACTATACAGCGCTGCTGGGAATCTGAAATAGAATGATTCTAATTCCTAGTTCATTACTGTTTAGATTGACTAAATGAAAGATCATTTTCTTTTCTAAAGAACAAAATTTAACAAAGTTTATTGTTACCTTTTTGCAAACAATATAGTGAATTTAATACATGATTTTAATGTTAGGCCTTTGATCAAGATATCTTTGAATTTAGAATTTTATACCGCGGTTAACTTATCTATTCTTCGTTGATGTCCTTCGAAGACTTCTCAGTCGAAATATCTTGCGAGCTTGCCGTAGTCCAAAGTTCCAAGAAATCCTCTTCTGCTCCTATCCAAGATGGTGTCAAACTATCAAAATTATCAGTTCCGATTACGTCCTATGACATAGTCCCGAAACCTATAACTCGATTACCACTCCCGACAAAGTCCCAATTTATGCGTCAATATTACTTCCACATGCAATATCTGCAATATCATTTACTGTCCTTAAACTTTCACGATCTGAAAACCCGACTCTGACTATCTGCATTACACTCGCTCCCTCTCACAACCTACGATCCGTTCAGACACGCGATGCCGGTCAGAATGAAATCTTCCTGCATGATTCACCCCTCGAAGCTTCGTATTAAACTCCCTTCTTTTTTTTCATAACATTTGACCGTCCTTCTCTCACCCAGCCAATCCATGCGTTCGTTATATTTTGATGTAGCTGACCTTTCGATCGTCTAAACTTCTTAATGCATATTCCACCATATTGTCTTCAAATAAATGTTAGTTTATATTCACGTGACATATCGGTATGTCACAATATCAAGGAGTAATCTAGCCTTTAGGAAAGTTCTTGGGCAGGAAGGCGTGTGGAGGATATCAAGGAGGAATGTAGCCTTTAGGAAAGTTCTTGGGCAGGAAGGCGTGTGGAGGATATTCAAGGAGGAATGTAGCCTTTAGGAAAGTCCTTGGGTAGGAAGGCGCGTGAGCGCGATTGTCGCATGCGACAGTTTCCTGCGCGCGCGAGCGGACGCGGGGGCGCTGGAGGCGGCGGAACGCGCGCTGGACGGGCGCCTGGACGACGCCCTGCTGCACGTGATGGCGGCGCTCTCCTTCTACCAGCACCCGCTCTACTACCGCATGAGCGAGTACTTGCGGCGCGCGGCGCCCCTGCTGCCGCTGCTCAAGGAGCTCAGCATCTCGCGGTTCATGCGTGAGGTACGCACCACTGAGATCCACCACGAAGAGAATAGAGGAGACGGTTAAATGGACGGTTGGTCAGACGGACGGGTTCAGAGCGACGGTTGGTCAGATGGACCGTTAGCCAGAGGGACGGTTGGTCTTAGAGAGGGTTTGTCAGAGGGACGGTTGGTCAGAGGGACGGTTTGTCAGATGGACCGTTAGCCAGAGGGACGGTTGGTCGTAGAGAGGGTTTGTCAGAGGGACGGTTGGTCAGAGTTGGGCAGACGAACGGTTGGGCAAACGAACGGTTGGGCAGACGGACGGTTAGGCAGACGGACGGTTAGGCAGACGAACGGTTGGGCAGACGGACGGTTAGGCAGACGGACGGTTAGGCAGACGGACGGTTAGGCAGACGGACGGTTAGGCAGACGGACGGTTGGGCAGTCGAACGGTTAGGCAGACGGACGGTTAAGCAGACGGACGGTTGGGCAGACTGACGGTTGCGCAGACGGACGGTTGGGCAGATGGACGGTTGGACAGACGGACGGTTAGGCAGACGGACGGTTGGGCAGATGGACGGTTGGGCAGACGAACGATTGGGCAGATGGACGGTTGGGCAGACGGAAGGTACGGCAGACGGACGGTTGGGCAGGAGGAGGGTAGAACAGACGGAGATTTGGAAACAATGACTGAATTACTTACGGATGAGAGGATGAAGGGCGTACCGATGGACATCTATTGTACATTAATAACTATTGCAGAGCTGAATGAATTAATGTCGGTCGCAGGCGCTGCCACGCTGCGAGGAGCTGTACAAGGGCTGCTACTGGCACGGGAATGGCTTCCCCTGCTGCACTCAGTTCAAACTGCAACGCACGGAGCAGGGTTTCTGCTACTCCTTCAACTCGCTCACGTCAGAGAACGCCACGCATTGGTATGATTGCTCAATAGTGTCTTATCTCTTCATCGTGAGATGAACAATCATTTATTTTAACTAAAACTCTAATTTCCAGTAAGGATTCTTCTCGTATCTATTGCGTCTTCTGTCAAATTCTAAAAAAGTATATTCACTAAAATTTAATCAGTTTTGTTAATGGCAAAACGGGATAATATGCCATCTAATGAGAAGTAGCGTAGCGTGGAAATACAGATAATATTTTTTGGGAGTTTTCTTACAATCCAACTAAATACAGTTCTATTCTATGAAAATCAACTACATCAGACAACTTCAATATCTTAAACGTTCAAATTGAACGAGAATTGTATCAATGAACATGTCGTCATATGTTACCAACATATCATTATTTAATGGGCATGGAATCATTATGAAAGTATAACGTTTCGCTCAGTAAATGTTATCAATGATGCAACTGTTTTTTTATTTTAAGATAAATTTACAATCTATTTTTTACAAAATAATAAGTAAATGTGATGTCTAAATGATGCAACTTTGCTGCTATAAAAACAAAATGTTTTGAATAATTTATTTAGAAAGATACTCGATGGGACTTATTTAATAACCATGTTAGCCAAAGGAGAAATGTGTCAAACAGATGGTTCTAACCTCAAAAATTTCTCCTTCTTCCTGCCTTATAGTACAATTAAGTGATAGAGGCAGCAGCCTCTGCTTCTCGCGCCTACCCCTCTACTTGCAGCCCCGGCAACCAGGCACTGCGGTTAGCGCCGAGCAAGAGGGAGAGCCAGGGCTGCCACCTTCATCGCACGTCGGCGGCGGGCACCCTGACGGGCCTCGAGATCTTCACCCACATCGTCGATATGGACGAGCTGCCGCTGGGCATGCAGCGTGACTTCAGTTCCTACCGGGTATTTTAAGTTATTTCGACAGTATTTTAAATTAATTCGTATACGCTATGACAGGGAGGATATACTGAAATTACATCAAAAATATGATTTCGAATCTCGATTGTAAATCCGCGTTTCGGGTTCTTTTCAGCTTCGACCACGCATCTAGGCGTTGATTAAAATCTATTAGCGGCGTTCCAAAGATGGTTAAGAGGTGCACATGGAGATGAAATACATGCAATTTTGTACCCGAAATTCAATTTGTATGACTGGATAAATGTGTCACGCAAAACTCTGTGGTTATTGCTCGAAATTTCTTTATTTTTTCCTTGTATGTAGTAAATAACTATGAAAAATGTGGTTCTCATTGCGTTTTCATTCAACTCTGAATTTTTAAAAATTGCAAAAGTTCGATTTTTTTTACATCTTCCCACAACTACAATATTGAAGGTGGAGCGTTTTTCTGAAGGAAATGTGTTCACCCAGAAAAGATCTTCATGAGTTTTTGCCAAAAATATGAGTAGTTTCTGCCTAATTTTGTGTGAAACGTCTCACTATCCAGCGGGGCAAAATCACCGCCATCTCTCGCGATTAAAAATACACGCTCTACACTTATGCGACAACTAACCGGCGCTATTGACGCGCTCGGAATGAATAGTTTGGTTTGGTTTGGTTTTTTCGTGTTTCCGGGCGCGTCAACTGCTTTGGTCATTAGTCCCGTGAGTGTAGCGCGTGTTTTTTCTCGGGAGATGGCGGTGATCTTCCCCCGCTGGATGGCGAGATCCGGCGCCGACCTACCATCGGCTAGTGGTGTTTCCCCCGAACCAGGACTCTCCCACCAGCGGGGCACCGCCCCAGCCGGGACAAGCTCTAAGCTCCTGACCAGTCTCCCGGAATATGTGGTAGTAAAGTGCATGTTAGTGTAAGTGTGTGTGTAAGGGGGAGAGGATAGGACAAGGAAGAGGAAGGACATATCGCGCGCGGTCCGTGGCGCGTTTGGTAGGGTACTGCTCCGGCATTCGCCTGGTGTTGATCGGAGAAACCACAAAAACTACCGATCAGAGCTGGCGGCCGCTAGAATTCTCGTCCAGACAGCGACGTAATTCGACCTAGCTGAAAAGCTAGTGTCGAAAATCCTTCCGCCGTGGGGAGTGGGAACCTAGGACCTCCCGGTCAGAGGCGCTGCAGTGGCATCAGTTGATGCACTGAGCTACCGCTCCCGGTCGGAATGAGTATGTGAGTAGGCAATGCACGGCCAGGTGTCGGTGTACCACCCGAGCGACGTGCCGGGCGAGCGCAGCCAGCTGGTGCAGGCGCCGGCGCACGCGCACGCGCGCGGCGAGCGCAAGACGTCGCACCAGGTGCGCCTGTCGCCCAGCGCCACGGAGGCCGCGCCGGCCGTGCGCGCCCTGCCGCCCCGCGCGCGCCAGTGCCTCTTCCCCGACGAGCAGCCGCTCGCCCTCGCGCCCTCCTACACGCTGCAGAACTGCCTCGTCGAGTGCCGCCAGCGCTACGTCGCCCATGTCTGCGGCTGCAGGACCTACTACTTCGACCACATCAACACCGGTACGACCTCCAACGCTCGCGCATCGAGTCTACGACTATGACACCTTCGCTGTTTGGTGATTGGACACTGTTGCTTTGCGGTACGCGTCAGGTAAAATAGACTATGTCTTACGCAAAGAAGTTATGACTTAATAATAAAAATTGGTACAGAACAGTAAAGAGTACTGGGGCGACGTGAATCAACACGGCTGCCGCCTCGCGTTTTGAGAATGATCTCTGGGGGCACGCGTACTTGTAAGGCATACGTACCTATACGTTTCTATGAATTTGTACTAAAAAGTAATGTATGCAATTCATTTGAAAGTTTAATTGGCGTACTCATTGCAAACTGTGTCATTTCATTCGTAAGCCAAAGAATTGCTTCCTGTGTCAATTACTTAAATAGGTATTGCAGCTAATGCCAAAAAATGTCTCTCTTTTTATTCTGGATTCGAAATGTAATACTCGTTTAAAGTAATGGTTGGGAAGTAATTACTGTCTTTTGCATGCTTTACAATGATTATCTTCCTCGTTGAAGTTCTGCGAAATAGCTATTTTTAATACTAGATTTCCGAAGGTTATACAGAAATTTTATAATAATGTAAAAAAATTCTTAATGATAGCAATGAAGTAATAATAAATGTTTGCTATTCTCATTTGGTGAACATGGTATTTAAAGTGGAAAAATCTCCGTGACTACCATCATGAAAAAAACACGAAACAAAACTCCTTCGTATTTTTTTAGCCCTTAGGTGAACATTTTGAAGGTGAAGACTCATAGAACGTATTGTACCCTTAAGCTAGCTGCATGCTAAAGCATGCTAAAGCATGCTAAAGCATGCATGCTAAAGCATACTACTTTTATAAAATTCTCTGCTAGAGTTCACTATACTAACTTCTGTTTTCTTCAGAGAAACCGGAGTGCAGCATTTTAGACCTAGAGTGTATCAGCAATATAAGTGGTAAGTATACATGCACTCGAAGCTATGTAGACAAAGGTTTTATTCTTTATCAACATTTCACTGTGTGAAGTATATCAGTTGGAATTATATCAAGTACAATTATATGAAAATGAATTCATTTTCTTAAAAGATTAACGACATGGCTACAAATGAATTTTGTTGCCAACTCCAAAGCAAATTTCGAAAACAGAACGTAAAAATTGGAATCAATTTCTAAAAAGTGATGTTTATTAATAATTTTAAGAAAAATGCTTTCTTACGAAATACACTTCGCATTTGGAGAATTTGTACATTGTATTTGGTATGCATTTGTCTTTTTCTTCCTCTCATTCAAAAACCCATCCCCTTTCAACCTACTTTTCTAATCTCAAAATTATTGTATATGCCAAATTTAGGAATTTTGGGCATTGAGGTTTTCATACACTGTGTCTTCTTGAATAGCGTTGTGCGTCCAATATATAGCGTGTAGCGTGTGAATAGCGTTGTATGGTCCATTCGATGGTAATGCGATAGTTTGCTACAAGAGGGACAATAGAAGCGCGAAGTTCAAATTGCTGGAGGATGGTATCTAATATTGTATTTCAAAACACGCATACATATGTTTTGCAGTACCAAATTTTATTATAAAACGTTTCACGTGTCTTATATTGTCTACAAAATTAACTCAAATCTGTATCATCACCAGTGGTACATATGTAGGGTAGGACTGGATAATAAAAGAGGTCAAAAATTTCAAAATCAAAATTACAGAAAAGTTTTTATTTTGAAAACTGGCCATCGTAATTCGTTATAAAGGGAGATCCTTGATCTACAAATGACATAATGAAACGCTCTCCGTTTCTGTTAAATTACTTCTGCAACCGGTTTCCGAATTTATATCATTTTTGGGCGCCAGGAAAGGGTTGCGATTTTAAATTTTCCGCAAACACATCTAAAGGGAAATAATTATTCTACTAGCTCTGCCGGTTGGGTTTTTATAAAAATAATCGTTGCCGGTACTTACTTTCTTCCTAGCAAACGATCATTCGATCCGCTCTCCATACGGAAGAAGCGAGGAATCTGAAATTTGTTTCTGGAAAGAAATTATTAAACTATGGATTGCACAAGATGCTAAAGAAATGATAATCAGCTTTTCTTTTTCAAAATGAGAACGTTGTAAGTTTATTCATCGGGTATATAGCAATTCTTTGTAACATAAAATGTCACCTTGGTCATGACCGGTAGTAAAAATTATAAATAGCGCTATTATTCTTACTATTTATATATCCATGCGCTCTTGGACGATGAGGCCAGGACGAATCCACTGCTCCGACCAATCTTCTCTCTTGTATCTCGTTCTCAGTCCGCTGCCGGGTCAATGTCCTCCTCAACTTATTAATTGTTTCACTTACGACTCCCGGTGCCAGAATTATTCAAAGTTCCAAATAGAATTACATACATAAAATATAAGTCCTCACTGCTCAATTATCTCCCGTAAAATTCCACCACGTCCCGCATCTATCATTTACATTGACCTCTATAATGTGCACGGTACGCGGTCTAAAGCTCCTCTCTTCAAATATTACGAGGTTCAACCTTCCATAACTTTCATACCTTCTTGTCTCTTGTTTTTCGAAACAATCTCCAGTTTCCTTCTACGTCATACCCCATTACTAGTTTACCACCAATCCTACATGCCCTTATATCACAATCTTCTGTCTGTTACTTGCCGCTCTTTGTTTATTTACTTCCGCTTCCCTGGTTGCTAAGGAACGCCCTGCCTGTATGCCTATGCCCTCAACATTTTCACTTTTTACGAAGAATTTAATAAATTCTTGTCCGCAATTCCCATCAAAATATTGTGTGACAGTCTGGTATGTCACAATAAATCTTATCCACAGTGTCGGAAATGACAATCCAAAATCTTGTTCTCCGCGGGTGGACGAATAGAGGCACGACTTGGGGCAAATGGGCGCAGTGAAAGTTTATTTGGCACGAACGACATATTTCTCTTTGTCTTTTTTCTTTTCTTCTTTCTTGTCTTCGTTTTATTCACGTAGGGAAAACTAGTTCAAAAACGAAGAGAATCTGTTGCTCTCCAGGAAAATTCCGTTTTTACGAGATCACGGAGATCAAAACGTTATTTTAACGTACTTCATTCTTAAGATTTTAAGCTTTTGCCAGAGAACCTTATGGTTGAATCGCATATAATTCAGACAAATTTAATTCTACATCACCTTCGCGATTTTCTACTCCCCCCCCCCCGCGTGTCACAGACTGAGGGTAAGCTCAGTACATTTAAAATCTCAAAAATGTAATACATAAAAGTTCAGAAAAGTCCCATTCTGTAGTTAAAACGGCAAGACACAACTACTTGTAGACGACCACAAAGTTTTATGAGGTTTGTCACACTGTTTGCAAATTACATACAATGTAATGCGTGAGAAAACTGTCTTAAATCTCTTTATGTGAAATCAAAAGTCGTTTATTTAGTATAATATTGTCGATGCACAGGAAAAGGGACAGGAAAAGTGACATGACCAAAGTTCATTTTGCTGGAAAGCGGTTTCATCCTGACCAATGCCGTTTCTTTTGCCACTCGAGACAAAATGTCTGAGTCGTGTCTCAGGATAAATGATACAAAGGGGGCATGTACAGCGGTCAAAGATGACTACTTTTGCTTACGAATATATTGGTGATAAATTGCATATAACGAAGTCACACATCTGACATTTGCCCCTGATTTTTACGCTTAACTTCATGCTCTGCATGTTTCTTTCCTATTGTTCTAAAAATGTTTCAATTGACCCTCATTTTTATATTGGTTATATACTTTTTAACATTAGTTCCTTCACCCTTCACCCTCGCACAATTCCGTACCAAAGAGACCACCCCGTTCCCTTCAGTAGCGTGTACCTCATTCCGGAGCGAGCCACTCCGCGTGCCCGCAGTGATCCTGCGCTTCACGCGTCCGCCGGTGGGAGCGCGCGGGGGCAACTGGACGTTCCTGGACTGCTCGCACTGCCTGCCGCCCTGCCACGACATGCGGTACGGCGCGGTGTTCGTGGCCTCCCGCGACCCCATCGCCGAGCTCAAGTGGGCCTCCAACTACATCGACGTGCACTTCCGCGACCTGGGCGCCATCAAGTACCGCCAGGAACTGCTCTTCACCGCCACGCGACTCCTAGGTCAGGCGTTCTTCCGCACGCGCGGCGAACAGACGGTTTGCGCCAATGAGCAACGGTTGAGTTCTATACTTCCGTGATTATGCTTTTTACTTCTTCTCATAATAAATTCACGTATTTGAATGAAAAATAACAAAAATACAATTCAATATATGCTAATTGAAATGATTGAAGGCGTTGTCATTGTCAACAATTGTCGGCGGGTGAAGGCGTTGTCATTGTCAACAATTGTCGGCGGTTGAAGGCGTTGTCAATTGTTGACAATGACAACGCCTTCAATCGTTTCAATTATGTAAATGTCAACTACAACTCACCACTAAACCAATATATCAATATATGCTAGCCGTTTTCCAATTTTATTTATTTATTTATTTAGTGAAAAACAGTCAAAAACTGTATTTGACGTATGGGGAAGAAAATCATCTGCGCTTGCTTTCTTGAGTTTCAGAATCCCTTCCCAACAATTTAACTATTAATAGTCGAAATATTAATAATAATAATAATAATAATAATAATAATAATAATAATAACAAATTTAAAAAAGCGAGAGATTAACATTTCAAAAACTAGATATTTTCGTTGCCGAATTATAGAAAACTTATTTTTAACGGTAAAGAAACGAATAGGCTTGATTTTTCTATATTGTTAACAAAATAGAAACTCACCCTAAGCTCTATTACCACTACAAGCAAAGAAAAGTTCAACAAAACGTGCGCATAGTGAAGCTACATTTACGTCCAGAAGCAAATCAAGGGGCCATCTCAGCATTTGCTCAATTTATATTATTTATTCATTTTACATTATGGCTTTCAATTAATTGAGCAATATCACAGTCTCAACTTCACAAAACATACGCGGATCATTTAGCTTTTAAAATATATGTACAATGAACAGCTATTTACTTTCCTGAAGTAACATTCCAACATCCTTTCTGAATACCAAACTACGTTGCTTCCTTTGCAAGAAATCAAGACTCTCAAAAACAATATTCACTTGTTTTTCTGCCTTCTACCACCCAATAAAAATACCAAATCATAATTTTTTCAATCACAGCTATCCTCTATTAAAGGATGGCCGTGCTTCAATAAAACCAATAACATGTACATTTGTTTCAATTTCCGTCTTGGGAATTTAACAGTCTGGTATTGAAGGCAGGAGTCAATCCCAGTGGTCGGCTGGATAGTGCAAATATGTTTTCAAGAAAATCGATTGATGTCACCAAAATACAGTTTCCTGTGGTTGGAAAAATAATCTTGACACCCTTTTCTTGCGTTTTCAAACATTTTGAAACGAATTTAGAATTTGTCGACAATAATTACAATTTTTGCTATTTTTCTCAAATGAGAACATTTGAACAAGTTTTCTTTAAAATGTATCGTAAAAACTCGCAAATGCTTGAATGATGCTTTAAAAATGAATTGGGTGCCTAGAATTCCAAGTCGTTCTCAAATGTATCTAAAAATATCGATCATGTATAACTAGTCAGTTCACAAAGTATATATAAGAAAAGCCACAGAAAGTCAAGTTGCGACATATAGAAGTTCTAAAAATACTAAGTAAGTATGTTCTTGTTTATATTTCAAGAAAACAGAATTCGAAAAAGTTTGAACAAAATTATAACTTATTATTATAATAAAGTTTATTATATTTATAAAAAATTATAATTAATTGTAAAATAATCTCCTTGGCAAGAAAGTTCGTAGGAAATTTTCGTTCTCTCTCTAAACGAGGGGTGAAAGGAGAATCACAAGAAGCACAAGTTACCACAAATAGGTTAAGATGAAATCGATGAACAGGTATTGACTGCTTCGATGTCACGATTCTCCCCCACTGAATGATCATTTCCTGGGAAGTAAATGGTTGAGGTGGCGTTCGCCTTTAGTTCCTAACGGCGCCGCGCGGTGGCGTGCGCAGTGTACTTCGGCGGCGTGCTCAGCTTCTTCCTGGGGCTCAGCATCCTCAGCGCGGTGGAGCTGCTCTACTACGCCGCGCTGCTGCTGGCGGCGCTGGGGCGGCGAGCGGCCGTCTGGGGGCGCCGCCGGCGGGGGCGGGGGCGGGGACAGGTGGGGCCGCTGGAGGCGTGGAGGGCGGGGACGCCCTTCGACCGCCTGCGCTTCCGCCGCGCGCCCTTCCCCCTCCACCAGCCCCGGACCCCGCCCCCCGCCGCACTTGAGCCGCTCCGCGCCGCGCCGCCACTCACCAGATTCTGAGACAGTCGCACGTCGGCTGTTTGAGAGATCTCCCCGCGGAAATAAAGCACGGGAAACGTTCCACGGCGTACTTCCACTACTTTTTGGACTCGTTTATATTGTGAATGCCATCACCCAATATTTTGAGGACAAAGTTAATAAATGTGCCCATGTAATCTAATGATCAATGTTTTTAGAACGGACCGTATTTCGGACTACCATGTTGCCGTCCGTAGCTAGTGCCGTAGGCAATGGAAGAATGAGGTAGAGTGGAGGCACTGAGAGTTTGTGAGGGCGCCTTGTTGATATTAGGGTTTCGTTTGGAGGTTTCGTTGCGCCTATTAACCAAGATAAGAATATCAATCTTTTCATCTGATGCAATGGCAACCACAGTAGAGTACAATTAAACAACTGTCCCCACGCTCCAATCCTAAGAATCCGAAAAAAGTAGCAGATAAATATCGACCTATTTATAAATGAATAACTTAAATAAAAAAGATTAAAGCATCAATACCTAAATGAAAACTATTTTAAACGTAAACTTCAGTGTATTTTAAAATAAATTATGACTTAATTGTTCAAAAATAACCTTTAAATTTTTTTAGACATTAAAAGACAATTCAGAAATATATTGTTGAAACGTAATTAAAACAAAACTTAACATAATATATTCCAATTGGGAAGCCGTATTTTGTTTGAAAAACAAACCTGTTGTTCTACTGCCTCATGTAAATAATCTAGACCGTTCGAGTTTCCACGACGCTCTAATTCCTAGACAATTCTGCCAATCTTGTTTGGAAATGCAAGCTTCTGCAATTTTTTGACAGCAACAAATGAGAATATAGACGAATACCAATAACCCAGCTGACCTGAATAGCCGAGGTGGCTAAAAGCGTGCTACTCAGAGCTTCGGTCCGAAGGGTCGCGAGCACAGGCCCCGCCTTGGGTATGGTTGTTTATCCCGGGTCTCTCATGTCTGTGTTATCACGGAGGGCATCGCGTTCTGCTGACCCCAAATCAGAGGAGCCCGCAAGTGTGTTGATGTCTACTACATGGTCGAATATGCGTCCCTTCGAAACGTAAAGAGTAACCGACTGTCGGTTGAATAAAAGCCCTAAAAAATTGGCTTCTAAAGAATAAACAGGGAGAGTCGTCATTACGTACGAAAGATGAGCTTTGATGTTTCAGCAACATCGTAATTCAGCAAATCAAAAGTTTCCAACCCCTTCGTCCAAAGAAAGGGAATGTCTTTCATCAAGTGTGCTGAAAAGCGTCAGATGACATCGCGATAATTTTGCGCCAAATTGCAAATTACAAACAAAAGGTTGACACAACTTACTACTTTTTTACCACAGAACAATACTGTATTAAATATATTTGGTCATGAAATGCATAATGTAAAAGAGTAATGAATGTAGACTATAAGAGAAATATGATAAAGACTTTTCAAATTACAATTTTTGTTTCTTACAGAAACTATATTACTAATTTACAATGCGCACAAAAAATGAAAGTATGCTTTGCAGCCATTGGTCATAGTTTCTACTCAAGAAAATCCAAAATGAACAGGTTCTATTACGACCGAAAAATGCAAATATTTGATTGTGTAATTCCGTCAGTTCTCGTACTCAGTATGCCACTGGTTACGACTCAGTTGGCGTCATGCAAAAACAAGGCTCCAAGGACGAAGTCGCTCGCCTAAAATATTTGCTATTCACATATTGCGTTATAGAACAACTTTTCTTAATATTCTTGTTATGTAAAGAACTGTTGAACTTTATGTGTACTAAACTATATTATTGCAGTATTTGTGAAAACTGTTTTTGTTTGAATGCATAATGTATTCAATAATGCGAGAGTATTTTACTTGTTGTTAAGCAGTGTGCGTGTTACTTTTTGAAAAAAAAATGAGTGGTTTTGTTCGGCAGCATTTTTGCTGCTTTAGACCACTTTGGCTACTATCTCAGGAACGAGATACAATAGGTCACACAAACCATGTCAACAGCAGCTTTGTAATGAATGGCACTATTAAAATTGTGACACTACTGTAGTTCTGGGAAAGTGCCACCTCTTAAGTCATTTTCATAATATATTCTATCATGACTGAAGTCACTTCTCTATACAAATAAACAGTTAGCGATAGTCTACTGAACTATTCCGATTGTTCTCTACCCCGAGTTCATATGATGAATACAACTTCGCAAACGAGAAATGCCACTTTGCAAGACGAATTATGTGTCAGAAAAATCCGACCTTTCACTGTGAACGAGTCCAGTTCAGAAAATTCAATGCGCTGCCTATGCAACCCGTTATCAGGTTTGGGGAGAATATGGTAGACAAAGTGAGATATTACACTGAAGTAATGCAATTAGCGTTTCCCTAAGTATGAGTTGCAAATGACAAGAATGGTAGAACGTGTACAATGCTATCACCGAATAATTGACAATGTTTCTCTTAGTAACTGAGTGTTTTATTTCTCGCATATAACAGTAATTGCAAAATAAAATAACCTCTACTTTCATCAAAAGTTATCGATGTATTGTTTCATCTCATTGTATTCAGATTACCTACTACCTTATTACTAAAACCAGTTACCACTTCTGTAAATGTATAAAAATGTATAGATTATATTGTACATTTCTCCTTTTCTTATAAAATAAAATAAATATTTGCTTGACGAAAATGTTTTAATTGCCGACCAGTGCACTAATACTAACGTTTCATCACAACATACTAATTCAATTCCGGTGGGAAATTTACATTGCGGAACTTAGATATCGGTAAACAACAATAATGTATTAATTATGAGAATGATTTTCATCTAACGACTCGTGGTATATACTCAACCTGTCAATAAATTGTTTAAAATTATACGGAAACGTATTACTTTGATGAGGAATAAAGCTGATTTGATTTTGTGATTATTGCTAATTACTCACGGTGAAATTCCGAATCTTGTTAAATAGTTGAGATGAAACTTTTCCCAATCCACCTATAAATATCGCGCTTCAACGTTCTTTCTACTACCAGTCTGAAAGGAAGCAAAATTACTGTTTGTGTCAAACAAACACCTCTTAGCTCCCACTGTAAAGGTGTTTGGAGAATGGATGGGGTGTTCATGCAATCCATCGCTTTAGGCGTAAAATTCTCCAGATGTTGTTGTACGGAATATCAATAGTCAGAGAGAGTAACGTTTGCCGAAAATATTATTTATTGGTATATGTTTGAATACGTATTTTTTCATTACGTGCATTTTAACCGCCAAACCCAAAGAAATATGAGATGTGTTGGGAGTACCGCTTGAGAGCTATAGGGCTATGTTTGCGAGCTATATATTTAATCGTACCATGAAGATTGAATGAAGAAGCTACGAAGAGACGAGGACGGAATACGTCAGTTCTTAAATCATCTGTCCTCTCATCGCACTAGAAATTGCCACAATTCTAGCAGTGGAGCCTCAATTGAAAAATGCGGTTCCGAGTGAAAGGTGGAGCGCGACGGCAACGTCCAAGCCGGGTAGAGGAAATGAGTCGCTCTCAGAAAGCGAAGACGTGGCGCCGAAGGTGCTGCAAGGGGGGGGGCGAACGGAGGATCCACGTGGCCCTGGGCGCCATCGATTGGAGTTTCAACGGTTATAGCTTTATTCCCTCCAGTATAGAGCTTTATCGGAGGAGCTGTCGGTGTTCCTACACGCTGGAATGCGTGTTCCAGCACCGACCTGCACTTCTACTGGGCGGGTGCCCCACCTCAAGGCATCACCCCATTAGAAATAAGCTCTGAGATCGTGACTGGTCTCCTGATATATGTGTAGCTATGTAGGGCATATATATATATATATATATATATATATATATATATATATATATATATATATATATATATGTGTGTGTGTGTGCGTGTGTGCGTGTGTGCGTGTGTGCGTGTGTGCGCGTGCGCGCGTGCGCGCGTGTGTGCGCGTGTGCGCGTGCGTGCGCGCGTGTGTGTGTGTCAGCAAGGGGAAAGTAGGATAAAAGAATCAGCTACGAAATATCGCGATCGTCCCGTGGTTCGTTAGTTAAGGAACTGCACTGGTATTCGCCTACCACTGATTGCAGAAACCGAAAAAACTACTTGCTAATCTGCGAAACCGATCACTAGAATAATCTTTCAGACTGAGCGACTGAATTCGACGTAGCTGCTCAGCTAGTGTCTAAAATCCACCATCGTCAGAACTCGAACTCTGGGACCTCCCGCTCATTGCCGCTCAGACTCCGAACCAATTCAGCCGGTGAAATTTCATATAACGAAATGTTATGTGACATGTGCCCCTGATTCGTAGGCAACCTGCAATGCGCCAGTGTATGGTACACAAATCTGACAGCTTAGGAGCGTGACATAATCATATTAAATGTATAAGAGAGTTACGTGACACAATCATTTTAAATGTACTTCTGTTAGAAGAATTGATTATTATGAACGGGTTAGATGTCATTAAGAACACAGTTTCTCAGAAATAGTCTCATGATTCCATTCAAGAAAAGTTTATATCTTACGTTAATCAGTTACACATTATGCGAGAACTCATGATTCGTTTTCAATTGTCTGTTACAGCTCACGTCCGCAATATTACCTTTTCACCATTTAGCTAGTTAATTCACAGCTAGTTAATTATCAGTTAGATGGTTTGAATAATTCTACATTGTGGCGAACCGCCATTACTACATCACCGCGCAGGCATATGTAAAACTCTTCATAGAATCACTCTAAAATTCATCTGGACCGGCATCAAAAAACAAGTTACAGAATATTGCAAAAGATGTCCCTCTTGTTTAGCCCGCAAGACTCCTAACAGAAAATCGGCCCCGTTACAACTTTTTACATATCCAACAGCCCCAGGACAGCTCGTTGCATTAGACATAGTCGGCCCCCTCCCAAAATCTGACAATGGAAACAAATACGTTTTGACCTTTGAAGATCTTTTCACTAGATATCCCGAGGCTGTCCCAATAGCCGACGACTCAGCACTTACCGTTGCGCACGCCTTTGTGACATACATTCTACCTGCCCATGGAACTCCTGAGAAATTACTTACTGATAAGGGAAGAAACTTCCTCTCAGAACTTTTTAGGAACATTTGTGATATACTGAAAATCAAGCGTCTCTTTTGCACAGCATACCATCCACAAACAAACGGAATTTTAGAACGATTTCACTCCTCTTTCAAGACCATGATTTCACATTATCTAAATAGAGATATGAGAAATTGGGACCTAATCATTCCTCAAGTTTTGACCGCTTATAGATCCACACCCCATTCTTCAACAGGACATTCCCCATTCTTTCTTGACAAAGGACGACACATGACAATGCCCTTCGAAACAATACTTACCCCCAAACGGCCTTGTTACAACTTAGATGACAACTACACAGAAATGACTAGAGAAAGGTTACGTATTGCATATGACGAAGTCATCAAATCAAACCAAAAAGCAGCTGAGACCCGCAAAAAACACTACGACACAAGAACAACACCTGTAACACTAAAGACAGGAGACTACGTTTACTTATACACACCCGCGATTAAAAAAGGACTCGCCCGCAAACTCGGAAAACCATGGAAAGGTCCATTCATAATAATTCAAAAATTAAGCCCTGTGAATTTCATCATAAAAACTCCAAATGGTACAAAAGAACAAATAGTACATGCCAACAGATTAAAGCCTGTTCCCCCACCTGAATCAGGGACACAACCACCACCACCACCACCACAACCACCATCACCACCACCACCATCACCACCACCATCGCAACAACAACCACAACCATCCCCACCACTCTCTCCGACCCATTCTCCCCCGAATCCCTCAAGGAAAACACGACCAAAACAACACAAAAAACAAACTACCACCACTCCTCGCTCAACCCGCTCATCCCACCAAAATAACCATACAACAAATATCCCTTGGATCATGACAAAACCAATAGAATATCGAAGTAAGAAACGCAAAAATTAATTACAACTCGAAGACTTGACCGACTGCACCGACAATTTCTACAGAACATGCCCTCCACGCAAACCCATATCCCGTCGCACCATCATTCTAAACCCCCATTCCAACACCCAAGACTGCGAGACACAATTTCCCCTACAGGACCTAAAAAGCAAACTAAAACCCAACTATCCAGCCCCTTAAAGACAAAATAATCAAATTTTGCACTTTCTCATTACCGCAATATGCGCCGCATCTGTTTATCCCTGTTACAAAGTAATCAGGAAATTTTCCCAAAAGAATAACCCCCCAAAACCCATCACCAAACGCACAGACCACCCCCAAACAATTGGCCCCTTTCCATGTCCCCCCCGAAGAAACCACGAACCCATCAACAATAAACACCACTTCCTCCCTATCGAGACAAGAAGCAACGGCCTCGAGGAACCCTGAAACCCACTACTCCACGGGACAGACGGCCATGGGCATGGTCAGCAGCACAGCTCCAGTGCAGATCATCTATCCCTGCCTCGACCGGATGGCCACAACCGCCACCAAAGGACACCTGTGACATCTCGACGCCGTATCCTAGGTTCCTGAATCTGGGAAGTGAGTTCTTCCACCACCACATCGCCATCATCATTCACAAAGAAGACCACAATTGTGACAAACTAGACTGCTAGACTCTCCAAAAAGAACAGTAAAACAGACAAGAAATGTAAATAATAGTTTTTTTAATTTTAGGTAGGCAACATTTTTAGCAACTGATTCTGTGAGTTAAGTTGATTGAGTGATTCTGTGAATCACTCAAAAATTGTATAGTTATCATGTATCATAGTCTCTTGTGTATATACTACCCTTTTGCCAACTCCAAGATAACCACTCCCACCCTGTCGAGACACTGCTAATCGGCTTAGCTCGCTGATATCGAAAAACACAGCCATATGGCTATGTTTTTCTGGAAGGCATGGGAGCCATGTGGCGAACCGCCATTACCACATCACCCCGCGCCAGGAAAACGCGCAAGGCAAGCGGCACGCAGCGTCACAAAACATTCCGGCAGCGACCTCTAAATAACGCTGCCGAATGCAAGTCGGGCCCAATATAAACGGGCCCGGCAGAGCAGAGAGGGGCAGAGGTGGCAGAGAGTGACGGAGACTGACGAGCACTGAAGCAGAGTGACAAGCAGAGTGACGGAAGAACGAGTTCGCCTCTCCAACGCCGACTCCGACTCCGGACGACTCTCTTGGGATGATGACGACACGCTCCCAGGTTGCTGCCGCTGCTGTTGCCGCCCCTGCCGGAACGCCTGGTCCACGGGGAGATGGGGTAAGAGGCCGTCATCAGTAATCTCGACTCCCAAGCATCTCCCTTCAATCCATCGTTCCCCGTCTCTCCTTTAATTACCAATAAATGGTGCATTTGTTACTGAAAACGTCTTCTGAGTGAGCAGCCCTCCCCCTTCCCTCTCAACCTTCCGTAAGTCACCTAATCAATCGCAGTACTCAAAGTGGCGAGTCACCTTAGGAATACGCTGAAGCCAGTCAGCTCCGAGGGTGGCTCATCACAGCACTTTATTGAATAAAAGCCAAATACAATAATATCAGTTTTGTTCATACTCTCACTAGCGTGTACTGCAAGCATTACATTGTTTGAAACTGCATGGATGCCTACAAAAATGTATTTTGTTGAACACTGCCACTCGTACGATGGAGATTTTCCTTCATCTGGCTCCCCTCCCTTGACCAATAACTCAGCGTTTAGAAATTTTGCGCGGAATAACACTAAGCTGCGAATGATAAATATTAAAAGGATGAAAAGAGCATCAAGTTCATCGAAAGAAATTGGAAAAATCGATAAAAGTTAGGAAATATCTTTACCGTTGTTAATTCAGTTACAGAACGGCATCTAAAATGGAAAATGTAGACGAATACGTAAAAAATTAGTAGACACGAGAAAGTTCAAAAATGAGGATGAGGACGAAATGAAGGGCAAAGGCCCAACCATTAGCGAGACCCCCGTCCGGGAACGCGACCCGGAATTTGAAGTGGTGCAGGATGGCGCTGGAGAGGCAGCGAGGATGAGGCCACCGTCTCTCGGCGAGGACGAGAGTTGCGCTCCAGTTTCGCCCCCGGCTGCTCCCCCCTCCCCCCTCCGCCGCCGCCACCCCCCTCCGCCTGCCCCTGCGCCCCCTCGTTCCGCCGTTTCCCAACGCCAGTCCTTTCGTTTATGAATAAAACACAGTGAACATCGGGGCAGGCTCCCCCGAACAATCTTAATGCTCATTAACAGAAAGGAAACTCCCAAGACGCAACGAAACATAATGAAACATTGAGGATAATGTACGGTAGTATTAAAGTGAACTCACAGTGATGAATATTGAAATCGTTGTTCATTTCCTTTTCGCCAAGTGACTAGCCAATTTCATGGAACAACTCTGAAGATATAAACACAATAACGACAGAAAATAGAATTTAATTTAATCATTCGCCATTTAATTTGTATTTACCACTCCTGCTGAGAGAGTATTTTTAGAAATAATCATCCATATTTACGTTCTTGTATTCCACAACGTAGTTTATGTAATGCTGCGATGATTATTGAAAGTCTATGTATGTAATGCTTCACGAATAAGCTCTTAAATTTTCAGCAGAAACATACTTTCCCTGACAACAAAAAATAAGATTTTCCTAGTTCCTCTTCGTAGTAAATTACATTTTACTTTCTCGTCCTTCGTCCAATGTAAGAAGAAAAGTTAGTGTAATCGTGCGCCGGCAAACGGTGAATTTTCAACAAAAAAAACCCTTATTATCTGGTATCCTGGTTATCTGCTATCCTGGTAAAATAATATCAACATTATTATTATTATTATTGTTATTATTATTATT